>OV651815.1:11858205-12120705 GCA_927349885.1 Psylliodes chrysocephalus
TTCCTTTAAAATTGATTATTTGGTTATCTTTGAAAAATCGAAAATAATCGATTATTAAAAAGCTAATAAACCGATAAATCGATAATTCTAAAAAAAATTACTGAAATATTGATTATATAATATAACCGATCAATCGATTATATTCATATAATATCTTTGAAAAACCGATCAAACGATAAATCGATTTTTCCAAAAAAAATCGATTATTTTCAATCAATCGATTATTTTGAATAAATCTATTATTTATTTGTATTTCTTTAAAATCGATTATTACATTGTCTTAAAAAAATAATTTATTGAAAATAACGGATAAATAAATCAAAAAACAGCTGTCAATGATGATTGAACTCAGGCGGAGGTGAGCATTGAATGGAAATATCGGAGCAATTCGGGTGGCGTCGTGCAAACTATGATTTTCAATTGGTGGGTTACTTGGGATTAAAATAGACAACATGCGCAGTGTGCAATGTTACATCTTCGGTCTCTTTAATCTAAGAGTCAATTAAAATTGCACATTCGATGTGAAAACAATTAAATATGTGTATAACCTGCAGGGTGTTTTGCTTTAAAAAAGTTTAGATTTGGTCAGCACCTCGTTCATGGACCACCCTGTATATTTAACCTTCTGGGACTGGCCAGTTGCCAATCCCATTTTTGACCACACTATTAATATATTTGGAAAGTTTATGTGTATAGATCATTTAACACCTATATGTTTGGAATGGCACAGTGAATAGTTTTAAAATAAGTTTATATTTTTTTGTTTATATTACTTTGAATTTATGTTTTTAATAGCTAGTTTTAGGAATGTTAACCTTTTCTGATGTATTTCTAAAAATGTCAAAAATACATGTTCCTTTATGTTTTTATGCTGCAAAATGAATGTACTTATAATTATTTTTGATGCTTTTAAATAAATAAACAAAAATAATTGCGCATTATATAGAATAGAATTAATTTTTTAACGATTTTATTATAAAAGTAACTTGTACAAACAATGCAAATTCTACAAAGGTCTTATATGAATTGATCTCTTTTTTAAACACTCGTCATTTTTTAAGCTCACCCCCACACATTCCCCCAGACCCGTCACGTGGCATTCCCGATCACAACACTCCACAAGCGCGTTTGCCAGATTGAGTTAAATGTCCGAACATGCCGGCCACCTAGAAATGACTAGGATATTTCAACAAAATTTGTCTGTTTGAAAAAAAAAAACACATACTTTTCATACTGGCCTTTTATATAACGAATTGTTCATTTTTAATGACACTGTTCTCACGACTCCATCACGGTCAAGGTGAAGTTCTTCTATACGCCCCATTCTCCATAGAAGTGGAGTATCGCCCTCTTTCACAAGAATAATTGTACCAACCTTGATCTGGGATTTATTTACACGTATTTTTCCATTTAGTACGTGTCTGCAATTCTTCCAAATATTTAAGGTGTCACCTTTTCCAAAAGTGCTCCACAAGCTGTTGCAGCCTTTAATAATAACCAAGATGATTATCAGGAATGTGAAGTAAACTAGGCTCGGGAATTGAAGTTAATGTTCGTCTCACCAAAAAGTGAGCAGTATTACATCAGGTTCGGTAGTAAGTGGGCAGAGGGGGCGGGAATTAAGTATTGCCCTAATTTGAGTTAACACAGTGGCGAATGCTTCATAATTTAGGTGAGCATTTCCTAGAATACGTTTTAAATGAAATTTAAAACTCTTAACGCCCGCTTCCCAAATCCCGTCAAAATTTGAAGCCTGTGGAGTAATAAAATTCCATTGAATGCCTTCGTTAATTAAATTATCGGAAATGTTAAAAATTCAAACATTTCCTTTAACTCTGATTGAGCACCAACACATGTTCCCCCATTATCAGAAAATAGGTTAGAAGGTTTCCCTCTTCTGCTCATGAAACGTTTCAAGGCAGCAAGGAAGCATTCCGAGGTAATACCACTCACTAACTCTATATGTACTCAGGGCCGACTAGAGGGGGGGGGGGGGTAGCCGAGACTAATTCCCGGGGCCCGGACTCAAATGGGGGCCCGGCAGCTCTATAAGGGGGACCCGGCAACTGGATTTTGTTTTGTATGAGAAATTCGACACCAGACGAGAGGGGGAAGTTTTAGGCTGGGGACCTTTTTTTTTGTAGAAAATTGAATCTATGCAGAAGAGGAAAAGTTTTTGCTGGAGGACCTTTTTTTTGTTTTTAGAAAAAGCAATTCAAGTACAAGAGGAAAAGTTTTTGCTTGAAGACCTTTTTTATAGAAAATTGAATCGAAGAAGAGGAAAAGTTTTTGTTTGAAGAAATGTTTTTTGGTCACGGGGCCCGATCTAGAGAATTGTCCTGGGGCCCGGCTTGGCTTTCGGCGGCCCTGGATGTACTGCCATACATATAAAAATACCAACATATGCCTTAACTAATTTGGCACCTCTAATTTTGAGATCTTTAATAAGAAAAAGGCCTGTGAAATCTAGACCTGTGTTTTGAAACGGAAAAGACTGAGTTACTCGAAAGTCAGGTAAGTCATCCATCTGGTATTTTTCAGCGACAGGGTTTACTTTAAAGCAAACATGACAACTTCTAACTATTTTTCTTGTTATATTATGCCCCGAAACGATCCAAAATCTTTTTCTAATGGATGACAATAACATGCTAGGACCACAGTCTAATAAACGTTTGTGTTATTGAATAAGGATAAGTTTAGTTAATATATGTTTTGGAGGTAAGATAATAAATAGGGAACTTTTTATCAAATTCTTCCTTGGATAGTATATTAAACAATTTTGAAATCAATATAAACCTACCTAAATTATGATAATTTAATTTTTGGACTGCATCATTCTTTAATTTCAAAAAAAAATAATTGCTTAGCAACACTGTTATATTTAAAAAAAAATTAGGGTTAAATACAGTATTACCAAAACATTCTAAAAATAAAATAAAATACAGGGTGTTCTATTTAAAAACGTACATTTTTATTTGCCAGGCAAAACGCAACACCCTGTATATCCAAAAGTACTTTAAAAATATGTATTTTTTAAATCTATATAACTTATAATATCATAACTGATCAACATCATTGTAACATCCTAGACCAGTGGTCGCCAACCTCTCAATGTGTTGAGCTACTTTGTTAATTTTGGAATAAACAGCGAGCTACCCACACGGAAGCCACGTAACGCAACGTAAATAAAATAATCCACAGTTAATTTATCATTATATGTATTTATTTTACTATTTAACTGGTAATACATAATACATAGGTACTAATAATAAACTAATAACAAAATAACTAATATTACTAGTACGTACTTGTTCATAGCTACATTCTTACCTACCAAACGAAGGTGTTTGAAAAATAAACTCAAAATTTTATCCAGCCACAACGGCATGTCACGTAAGATTTAAAAATAGTTAATAATAACAACAAAAAAGTAACGCACTATCATGAACATAAACATTGAAAAATAAAAAATAAGATAATCGATAATTTTTTTAATGTTTGCAGTATAATTTGATACAGCCATTCGAATACAATTATCCAAATGTTCATCTGTAAGTCGGAAAAACAGTAAAAAAAACGGATGAAATTGTGAATCACTTTAATACTTACTTTAGTACAATTGGAGAAAATTTAGCTGACAGAATACCAGATCTGAATAATTATGAAGATAATTTAGATTTTTTGGAAAATACTATGTATCTATTTCCAACAGACACATCGGAGGTCTTAGAAATAATAAATAATCTAAAAAATAAAAAATCTCCAGGTTTGGATGAAATTCGTGCAGATACTTTAAAACAAATTGCTTACGAAATTGTTGAACCATTGACCTTTCTAATAAATAAATGTTTAGATACAGGGTGTTTTCCTAAGATTTTAAAATGTGCTATAGTCAAACCGCTATTTAAAAATGGAAATAAAAATGAATTAGGAAATTATCGACCAATATCGCTATTATCAACTATTTCAAAAATAATTGAAAAAATTTTAAAAATACGCCTTTGCAAATTTCTAAACAAATTTCGTATATTATCTGATCGTCAATTTGGTTTCAGGGAGGGTCGATCAACTGAGGATGCCATTTATAAACTAACATCAACAATTTATAACTCTTTGGATAAAAAAGTACCCATTTTATGTATATTTCTAGACCTCTCCAAAGCCTTCGACACTGTGTGTCATGTGAAATTATTAGAAAAATTGCAAAAGTATGGAGTTAGGGGTAAATCATATAACATTTTTGAAAGTTATTTATCAAATAGGCAGCAGCTCGTTCAAATTGGAGATACTAGAAGTGATTCACAAACAGTAACTGTTGGAGTTCCTCAGGGAACCGTGTTAGGCCCGATCCTTTTTTCTGTATATATAAATAGCTTTCTCAATTTGGAATCACTTGGCCAAATTTTTAGCTTCGCGGATGATACGGCTGTTATATACACTTCGTCTTCTTGGGATAACCTAAAACAAAAAGTTGAAAGTGACTTTCCAAGAATAGCAAATTGGCTTCAATATAATAAACTTACAATAAACTATACAAAAACAAGCTACTTACCGTTTAGCTCCTATACTAGAGGTCTTCCTTCCATGGGATCTTTAAAAGTAGGCCTAGATATAGAAATCCCTGAATCCTCTTTAGTAAAATATCTTGGAATTCTTATAGATAGGCATATGAGGTGGGATTTACATACCAAGCAACTTATTAAAAAAATAAGAGGATTATTGTCCAAATTCAGGTATTTAAAAGATTTTTTAAATGTTCATGCTCTAAAAACAATGTATTTCTCTTTGGTACAGTCGTTATTAGTCTATGGTATTATAGGTTGGGGAGGAATACACGATAACTTTCTGAATGATGTTCATGTGGTGCAAAAATGGATTTTGCGTATTATCTATAACAAAGATATTCAATATTCTAGTAACTCCTTGTACAAAGAATTGAAAGTTTTTGATTTAAGACAATTATATTTTTTTAAAATTCTTCAATTTATAAAAACAAAAAAAATTGTTTTGACATCACATGAACATCAGTATAATACACGACGAGTAGAATCTGTTTATTTTCCTCGTAGTGAAAAATCTATAGGACAACGTACATGCAATTATCTTGCACCAAGAATGTATATTTTAGTACCAGAAGAGATACGAAATATACCGTCTTATAATGTATTCAAAAAACATCTAAGAAATTGGATTCTTCAAGAAGACCGAGAAGAATTTAGTAATGTTATAAATAATTACCTATCGTAAACTATTATATTCATTATCCATACTTTTAATAACTGCACTGATTTTCCGATTAATTTCTTTCATTTCCTAAAATTTGTAATTTACTCACCCAATAATAGGACTTGTTGTTCTGATTACGACCTATTACGACCTATTTCTCGATTATGTCCTCTATCTCGATTATGTCCTCTATCTCGATTAAATCCTCTATCTCGATTACGACCTTTCTCTTGAGTGTAACTAATTCCCGATTTTGACCCTTTTCCCAATTATGACCATTTCCAAGTATTACATTATATAAATAATTTTATTTTATTTTTAACATTTTGTCTAAGATACAAAGAAACTGATCCATTGGGCTTATTCATTATTTATTAGGTCATATTATTATAGAATTAATTTTTGATTAAATTTTTTAGTAATAACTACCACGTACAAACTGTCCATAACAGCTTCTGTGTAGTTTATGTTTATTTTGCTTATCTTTAAATGACATTTTTTATACATTGTATTTGTTTTACGTGAATAAACAACACTATTATTATTGCGATATTTGTTCTTAATAAACTTCATATTAAAAAAAGAAGATTCACACAAATAGGTTGAACTGAATAATGCTTTCACTTTCAAGGCAACACGGCATAGAACTGAATATTCGTCTTTACTTACAATAGGCCAGATACATTTGGTACTTCAGACTAACGATTTTAAGGTTAAATCATTTTGAAACTCAATTACTTCCATTTCTGTTGCAGCGATGTCTTCGCCAAAGTTCTGCATAACACAAGTTGCAAACTGTTGGATATCAATTTCCATAAAGGGTGAAACAACAAACTGCGCTACTAAAGCCATTTCGTTGAAATCCTTAAAACGATTTTTGAAGTTATTCTTCAGGGTAGAAACTATTTCTACATGATATTTGCTGTCATAGGGTCCTAATGGATTTTGAGATATTTTTTCTGAAAGAATAGGAAAATGCTTGGCATCGCTGTTAATTAGGTTTTGTTCCCAAAACTCCAGCTTTTTGATAAATGCTTTTATATCAGAAATCATTTCCGCTAGTTCTTTGTCTCTCCCCTGAAGCTGCAAATTAAGTTCGTTTAATTTCTCTGTAATGTCCACGAGAAAACCAAAATCTCTAAGCCAGATTGAATTTTCTAGTTCCGGAGTCGGTTCATCGCGTTGTTTGAAAAATTGAACTATGACAGATAGGACATCATTAAAACGTTTCAGCACCCGTCCTCTACTTAACCATCGGACTTCAGAGTGAAGGAGCAGGTCCTCGTATTGACAGTCAACTTCATCGGCCAAGGTTTTGAATAATCTTCTTTGTAACGTTTCAGCTCTAATCTTGTTCACAATTTTTATCGCCAGTTTCATAACGTTGTTTAGTCTCAGGAAATTTCCACATAATGCTTGCTGATGGATAATGCAGTGGTAACAGAGAAATTGCGGAAAAGTTTCATCTTTACGACATAACGCCACCAGACCCTTATCACAACCCACCATAGCTGGAGCGCCATCGGTTGTCAAGCCTACCATTTTCGATATTGGAATTTTCTCGGAAGAAATAATATTTTTTAAATAAGAAAACAACTCCTGTCCAGTAGTGTGTCCTTTCAGTGGAATAAACTTCAAAAGATCTTCTTTAATCGTAAAATCACTAAAAACCATCCTGACGAACACGGCTATCTGGGCAGTGTCAACGACATCTGTTGATTCATCCAGTTGAAGTGAAAAATAAACACAGTTATCTAAGTCAGTTCTTAACTGTAAAAAAATATCATTGCTCATTACTTCTACACGTCTCATCAATGTGTTAGCAGAAAGTTGCATAGATTTTATAGCTGAAACTCTCTCGTCTTTATTTGTAAAGTTGGCAAATAACGAATCAGCAGCCTCTAAAAACGCCTGTTTTATCATTTCCACGTCTTCATAAGGTTTCTTCTTTTGTGCAATTATCTGGGACACACGGTACGATGCTTCAGTTGCAGCCTTATTTTTGTCGACTGTTATTAAAAATATTGATTGTTGTCCAATTAACTGCTTTTTTAACTGTTTCAGTTTTTCCTTTCTGGCGGCAGAATGTAGTGGGAATGATTTTTCAAAATAAGAATGTACAGTTTTATGATGTCTCTCAATATTTCCTTTTTTTAGCAACGGAGACCGAAGTATTACATAACAAACACACATTTTTATCTTTAACTTCTGTAAAAAAGTATTGTTCTTCCCATTTCGAATGAAAGTGGTATGTCTTTACCTTCTTACAACTGCTTGCCATAATATTATTTTTTGTTGTTCTCTACTAACCCAACCGCTGTACGTTGGTTACGCGTTCAGTTTTAAACTAAGCGCAATGTCGCCGTCGCCGCACCGTGCGTATTTATCCCGTTCAAAGCAATCCTGATCGTTCTCGAACACTAACGCGCTGTTTAATATTATGACAATTAGATTTTTTTGTGGAATTTTTGGAAGCTTCTCTGATTTTTGCAGTTTCTATTTTTTAAATTAAAATCGTTGTGAGAGCTACCAGTGTTGCCTCCTCGAGCTACCAGTAGCTCGCGATCGACAGATTGGCGACCACTGTCCTAGACCATAATATGATAGTTTGTTACAACACAAATTAAACACATCTAATTTCATATGATGTTTATTTATTTCTAAGTCCCAACTGACACTCGCGTATCGGGGACAACCACGGGACAACACTAATCCTTTGTAGTTGCTGTGGTGGGAGGTGTTTGTGTGAATGCGTTTTATTTGTTTTCACTTACGCCGTCTAGCAGTAGTATTTTATAAACCAAATTTCACATACATGAACAAATAATAATAATGCCGTGACAACAAGAAGACGAAGCAACGACTTCTCGTAGGGTGGCGGCTAATTCTGTTGTTCCACATTAAACAATTAGATTCAATACTTAGCTCATTGCGTATTCGGTAAAAACTTTGAAAGTTTGGATTTTTATGCAACGAACATTTTTGTGGCCACCCAGTATTTACTAAATTTAAAACACTTGATAACAATTTGTCATTCGATGTAGCTGCTTTAATCATATTAAAATCTATGTTCGTTTAAAAATTCTCTTACAGCACCAACAAAGTGCAGAGGTGCCCTATCTTGTTGGAAACGAAACTTGTCAACATCATGATTTGGGTCATTTTCTAATATTTCTATTATAAGAAGGTCAATTTCATCTTCAAGCATATTTAGGTATACTTCGCTAGTTAAATTTCTAGGAATTAAAAGTGGTTCTGCAATATGGTTATCTAATATGCCACACCAGAAATTTATTTTTTCAGGGTGTTGGGTATAATACTCACGGAATAAATGTAGGTTACTGTCATTCCAGTAACGGCAATAATATGCCTATTGAAAGCTCTATTCAAATGAAATGTACACTCATCGGAAAAACAAATATTAAATAATAAGTCAGGATCTGCAATTAAACAATGGCCCATTTCTTCACAAAACCGCAGCCTTCTATCAGGATCATCCTCGTTCAGCTCTTGTACTAATCTAGTTTTGTACGGATGAAATTTGTGAGCTTTTAAAATCCTTTTTATAGATGAACGAGATACATCCGAGACTTCAGCTAGTTGATAAGTACTTTGCGTATGATACAATTCAACATGTCCCAAAACAGCGACTTCCACAGCTTCATTTCTGACGACTCACTGCATCTGAATTTTCTTATTACAAACACATCCAGTATCGGAAAACTTTTGGATTATTTTGGTAACATACGAATGATTCAGATTTTTATTGGGATAATTGTTATGAAACAACCGAGCAGTAAGTCTAGCGCAACTATTATTTTGAAAATAAAAACCATTTTTTTACAATAAAATTAAAATAATTTTAAAAGCAACCAAATTGTAAAGAAATCACAATGACCGTTTGCCTAAACTGTTTTATTTCATTTTTTTTATTACTTGTTTTTATTTTAATAAAAAACGCAAAAGATAAATCAGAAATTTCGTTCTGATATAGTAGATCTAGTTTTTATTGGAATTTCAGTCGTAAGTTTTTATTAAAATAAATAATTTAGTACCTACTTATTGTAGTTGTTTTGACTTTTAATAACCAAAATTTAAGTGAATTTTTCAATATGTATAAGATTTATTTTCCCAAATCTATAAGGATTATGAAATTGCTACATGACACTCATCCAATGTTCGTGATAATATCAAAATTAGTCTAAATCAGACCCTGGAAAATGTCTAGTAATATATAATTGTCAAGAAGTGTTTTATGAATAATTTGTAAATATATTCTGACGTAGATTGCTCTTGAATTGAACGTTTATGGATCTATTTAGATTTAAAGTTTGATAAAGTCATTGACGTCGGCTTTCGTCTTGTGATGACTCTATACGGAGGTGGTTTAAAAAGATAAAAGAAAAAATATATTCTAGATCACAAATCACAATATCTTTTGTAAAATTCTTGTAAATAAAGGAAATAATCATAATTTTAAAACGACAGGGACAAAGTCGGAGTGTTGATGTGATGTTTTATAATATAGGTTGATTAATAAGGATTGGGTAATATTTTACCTGCAGATTCTATAGTAGAGATGGAGAATTATCGGCAGCGACTAGAGAAAACTATCGATAGTTTTTAACGTTATCGCTAGTACTAGATTTAACTTTTCAAAACGATTCCTTATCCTCGATTCTACCATTCTTCTTCATCCAAGATTTAAAAAGATTTTAGCTCAGAAAAAATTCCAATCAGGCAGGTTTTTTAGAACCAAAAGAGAAATCTTTTTTCTTTCATTTGTAGAAAATAAAGTCGAAGAAAAGTCAAAAAAAGTACCAGAGATCCACTCATATTTTGGAAGGTAAAATGAATTCATTAGTTTTCAATATTATTTATTAAATTGTACTTTTTTAGGTAAATCGGGAACTGATACGCCTGTCAAACCTTTCTGCCACTTCCGTAGAATCCAAAGGAATATTTAGTAAGGCAAACAACTTCAATATGCTGGTATTTTTAAAAAAGAATCCGTGGATTCTTTATGGATTATTTGTTTCAATCTTTTTCCAATAAGACCCATAATAAAATTCATTCTTTTATTATAAACAAACAATCGAAAACTCTATCGATAGTTATTAATAGTCGTGATTCAGACTATAGATAACTAACGATGGTGGATATAATTTTCCAATTCTTTTCCATAGCGGAAAATATAAATTTTAATTTATAACTAGAGGTCAAATATTAATACTTACTGAGATAAAGGGTGTTAAACTAATAAACATAATTCACTTTTGTTGTTACATTTCAATTATGTTTTCACACGAAACATAAACGTCGGTACAATTAGGTTTCTTGACGTGAGAAAATCGAATAAGCTATGACGTAGCGCAGAGTCCGTCATAATATTTGATCCGCAGTTATTGAGCTAAAAATTAATATTTTCAGCTATGGAGACTGCAGGTAAAATATTATTAATTTCTTATGAATTACCATATATAAGTAATGAGTAAATATCTACTTCTTTTTACGCATAAGGCGCATTGTATTTATTTTCATGAAAGATACCGATTAGTATATTGAATTTTATCAAGTCACAAATAGTTGATAATTTTCATGTCTTCTTTGACTTGAAATAAGTTACAGTCACTGTTTAGTTTCTTCAACATAATCAGAGCAGCGGTTATATGTGTAGAATAAGTACTGAACTACTGTCACTGAATAAGAGTAAATAAGAGCAAGAAAATATAATAAAAATAATGTAAGACCCGAAAACAAAAGTAAGATATGAGTAACTTATTACAACAATTCAAGAACTTGAAAACAAGGGACCTTTTTTAACCAAAAGTAGATGACATTGTAAAAATGATGTCCTAGACTATTATGGTTTGGACAATAATAAGAATTAATTAGTAACAGGAGAGATATGACGAGAGTTACACATTAGAAACCATAAATTCAGACAAACCTTGACCAAGTGGTGAGGTGACCTTATGATAAAGACTATGATAAAGACTAAGATAAAGAATATGATAAAGACTTTATGATAGAGACTTTATATGATAAAGATTTTATAGGATAAATACTTTATATGATAAAGACTATGATAAATACTTCATATGATAAAGACTTTATATATGATTAATACTTTATTTGATAAATAATTTATATGATAGAACCTCCCACCCCCCCGTTCGTGAAATATTTTAATAATTTTATTAATAGTTTTTAGACCTACTTTTGTTTATGTGTTTTGACATCAACTTTTTGTTGCAACTATTGTTTTTTTTATATTTTTTATGTATTTTAAAAAATACTCGCATACTTGTTTTTACACCGACCCTGGGATAATTCTATTAGCTTAGTCTTAAATAGATGAGTAATTACGGGTGAGTTCTTGATATTTGACAACTTTCATATTAAAATGTTTAAACCCACTTATTAGTTATGAGCTCATTCGTTTTTCCTCTCTATTTTTAGACCTTACCTGATGATGAGGATTTGATCCTCGAAACCGGTCGTAATAAAATACTCTTGTGAGATCCTAAGGACCACCTTGGTTTGATTTACCTTTTTGAAGATTTTATATGATAAAGACTTTATATGATAAATAATTTATATGATAAACAATTTATATGATAAATAATTTATGATAAATACTTTATGTGATAAAAACTTTATATAATAAAGACTATATATGATAGACTTTATATGATAAAGACTTTATATGATAAATAATTTATATGATAAACAATTTATATGATAAATAATTTATGATAAATACTTTATATGAAAAATAATTTATATGATAAACAATTTATATGATAAATAATTTATGATAAATACTTTATATGATAAAAACTTTATATAATAAAGACTATATATGATAGACTTTATATGATAAAGTCTTTATATGATAAAGATTTTATATGATAAAGACATTATATGATAAAGACTTTATATGATAGTCTTTATATGATAAAGTCTTTATATGATAAAGATTTTATATGATAAAGACATTATATGATAAAGACTTTATATGATAAAGACTTTATATAATAAAGACTATATATGATAGACTTTATATGATAAAGACTTTATATGATAAAAACTTTATATGATAAATAATTTATATGATAAACAATTTATATGATAAATAATTTATGATAAATACTTTATTATCACATAAAGACTATATATGATAGACTTTATATGATAAAGATTTTATATTTAATTAAAGTTGAAGGTGGTAGCCATGTGTGAGTTATAAGTTCAAAAAGGTAAATCAAACAAAGGTGGTCCTTAGGATCTCACAAGAGTATTTTATTACGACCGGTTTCGAGGATCAAATCCTCATCATCAGGTAAGGTCTAAAAATAGAGAGGAAAAACGAATGAGCTCATAACTAATAAGTGGGTTTAAACATTTTAATATGAAAGTTGTCAAATATCAAGAACTCACCCGTAATTACTCATCTATTTAAGACTAAGCTAATGGAATTATCCCAGGGTCGGTGTAAAAACAAGTATGCGAGTATTTTTTAAAATACATAAAAAATATAAAAAAACAATAGTTGCAACAAAAAGTTGATGTCAAAACACATAAACAAAAGTAGGTCTAAAAACTATTAATAAAATTATTAAAATATCCGTTCGTGAAATATTTTAATAATTTTATTAATAGTTTTTAGACCTACTTTTGTTTATGTGTTTTGACATCAACTTTTTGTTGCAACTATTGTTTTTTTTATATTTTTTATGTATTTTAAAAAATACTCGCATACTTGTTTTTACACCGACCCTGGGATAATTCTATTAGCTTAGTCTTAAATAGATGAGTAATTACAGGTGAGTTCTTGATATTTGACAACTTTCATATTAAAATGTTTAAACCCACTTATTAGTTATGAGCTCATTCGTTTTTCCTCTCTATTTTTAGACCTTACCTGATGATGAGGATTTGATCCTCGAAACCGGTCGTAATAAAATACTCTTGTGAGATCCTAAGGACCACCTTTGTTTGATTTACCTTTTTGAAGATTTTATATGATAAAGACTTTATATGATAAATAATTTATATGATAAACAATTTATATGATAAATAATTTATGATAAATACTTTATGTGATAAAAACTTTATATAATAAAGACTATATATGATAGACTTTATATGATAAAGACTTTATATGATAAATAATTTATATGATAAACAATTTATATGATAAATAATTTATGATAAATACTTTATATGAAAAATAATTTATATGATAAACAATTTATGATAAATACTTTATTATCACATAAAGACTATATATGATAGACTTTATATGATAAAGATTTTATATGATAAAGACTTTATATGATAAATAATTTATATGATAAACAATTTATATGATAAATAATTTATGATAAATACTTTATGTGATAAAAACTATATATGATAGACTTTATATGATAAATAATTTATATGATAAACAATTTATATGATAAATAATTTATGATAAATACTTTATATAAAAAATAATTTATATGATAAACAATTTATATGATAAATAATTTATGATAAATACTTTATATGATAAAAACTTTATATAATAAAGACTATATATGATAGACTTTATATGATAAAGTCTTTATATGATAAAGTCTTTATATGATAAAGATTTTATATGATAAAGACATTATATGATAAAGACTTTATATGATAGTCTTTATATGATAAAGTCTTTATATGATAAAGATTTTATATGATAAAGACATTATATGATAAAGACTTTATATGATAAAGACTTTATATGATAAAGACTTTATATGATAAAGACTTTATATGATAAAGACTTTATATGATAAAGATTTTATATGATAAAGACTTTATATGATAAAGACTTTATATGATAAAGACTTTATATGATAAAGATTTTATATGATAAAAACTTTATATGATAAATAATTTATATGATAAACAATTTATATGATAAATAATTTATGATAAATACTTTATATGAAAAATAATTTATATGATAAACAATTTATATGATAAATAATTTATGATAAATACTTTATGTGATAAAAACTTTATATAATAAAGACTATATATGATAAATAATTTATATGATAAACAATTTATATGATAAATAATTTATGATAAATACTTTATATGAAAAATAATTTATATGAAAAATAATTTATATGATAAACAATTTATATGATAAATAACCCAATAATTTTGTCTTCGAGTGGCTTAAAATCTAAATATTTTTTACTTTTAGATGTAATTTTTCTCATGTGACAGCAACCAACGTGTTGATTGGTAACCCCAGACTTGTCAAAAATACCCCAGACCAATAGGGAAGAGGTACCGAGGTAATTGAGATTTGAGCCAGAATTTAACATGGGAAGTATAGGGAGTGACAGGCCTGTGCCGTGGCATTTGTATTTCGTTACGGTGACAAACGTTGTCAATGCAACATTTATCTGATTTCACCTAAAAAAAAGTTCACTCAAGTAATTTAAAAAGTTAAAATACGTAAGAGACTGTAAATGAACTAGAAACCAAACAAAATGTAACAGATATTGTTTTCAAATCAGCGTTGCGATTTGAAGGTAATTATTCTCATGCAATTGCATAAAATGTGTCGGCTGACGACAGAGGACGTTTAAAAAAAATGTGGTATGAATTCACAGAAATTCGTCAAACTTATTAAATATCTCTCGTAAATACACTTGTAAATACTTTAATTATCACAAGTAGTTAAATCCATAAAAAGTCGGTTGAAATAAAATAACAATTGCGATAATTACGTTAAATTAGTTTACTTATGAAACACTTTGACTAATTTTGTTTGTTTTTATGGTTAGAATAATTGTATTGCATTTAACTTTATGAATATTACGTAAGTTGTCAAGTAAATAACCAACTAAAAACATTTCAACATCTGCAAACGCCTTATATTAGAAGCACAAGTTACAGCTTCTGTTTGACTATTGGAGCCACATAAGAGATGATGCCTCAATTAAGCTTGCTAACTTTTTAACAAAAAATAACGTATAAAATTGTTTGAATAGGAAAAAATAAAGTATTTGGAAGAAAAGAAAAGGATTTTTCAAATTTACGTTTTTATTGCCTTAAAACATATTTTTGTGTGCTTTTAGTATATGCTAACAATTTTTATGCTATCTTTGAAAGTTTCAAGGCTTGTTTTACAATTGAAACTTTAATTTAAATTCATCGACACTCTGTTTCTCTATTTTTTTGTCACTTTAGCTTTCATTGAGAAAGCTTTTTCGGTAATGAAAACATAGAGTAAATAATAATATTTACTTTAAAATGAATTCTTCAATTATTATAATTAAACAAAAACAACAAACAATTTTCATACAATTTCGTCGATAGTGACATCTATGATATATGTCACGTTTTCATCATAGAGTGCATTTTGTTTCCACTTATATGTATCCATAAATAGTTCAATAGGTACTAACTAACCATAATGAGTGTTTTGTTTTAGGTATCACAGTAAATATTAAAAATAAAGTATTTTCTCATACTTTATTTTTATGCAAAAGTATAAAGTATACTTATCGAAAATAAAGTTGGATACGCTATTATAAAGTATGGTTGGCAACCGAGGCCTCAATAGAATCGGTGCTTGTCTTTGAAGGAGTACCGGTTTATTTTAACTGTAGGATGCTAAAAGAAGTAAACTATTGATCATTTCATCTTAAATCTATTAAATACATCATTTGATTCTAGTAGAATTCTCAATTAAAAAAATGTATTGTTAGAAGTTAAAAGAATTAACTTCAAAATTATTGTTTTAAAATGATTTATCACCCTATATTCTATAACACTCTGTATAGCCACTTCATAAAACACGTGTTAACATGGTTTAATAACGTTTTATTAAATATCTCGTAAACAATGTTTGAAAAGTAATTAATTAAGGAACAAAATAAAGAATGTCTTTAAAGGCATATTGCCTATCACTTCTTAGCGTTCGGATGGTCGAACGTCAAGTCCCCGCTCTCGGCGCTCTCTCCTGGTCCTGGACACTGCATCCGGCAGACGTGGTACAAACTGTGGTGGTACCGTCTACCGTCGACCCCAGTGGCGGCGATATCCTAATTCGCTGACTCTAACAGACACTGCAACAGGGAGACGTGGTATCGTCGACCCAGTGGCGGCGATATCCTAATTCGCTGACTCACAGTATACAAAAAATAATTAATACCGAAAAAGCTGACGATTTTAGACCACTGAATACCTTGCCTTCAATAAACAAAAAAAAATATAGAAATTGCTGTTTAAAATATAATGTATTGTTACGCAGCACCCTGCAGTAGCCTGCGGCTATTATAAGGAACGTAAGATAGAAAAAGAACTATAAAAGTACAAGTAAGAAAAGATAGAATACTCCAGAAATGTCCGGAAATGTCATTACCCGTTAAGAATATTCTAGACGAGAGTTCGAGACGGTTCGAGAAGGGTCAAGCAAGCTATATAAGGATGATCCTAAAGTCAGTTTTCAGTTTAATGATAGACGTTACATGTTAATATCAGTTGTTGTTAAAGTTGATTTGAAATAAATTGTGATACCAAAAACCTGCGTAACATTGGTGACAGCGGTGGGATACAAAGTAAAAGTTCATGGTAAATACTAGATCCACTGAGTACGAAGCAGGAATGGATATTTCAGGCCCAGCATGGTTTTTGAAGAGGGAAGAGGAGAGAGTAAGGCGAAAAGAGGAAAAAGAAAGGCGTAGGAAGTAAGAAGAGGAGGAAAAGGAAAGGCGTAGGAAGGAGAAAGAGGAGGAAAAGGAAAGGCGTAAGAAAGAAGAAGAGGAGAAAAGAGTAAGGCGAGAAGAGGAAAAGGAAATACGTAGAAAGGAAGAAGAGTAGGAAAAGGAAAGGCGTAGGAAGGAGGAAGAGGAGGAAAAGGAAAGGCGTAGGAAGGAAGAAGAGGAGAAGAGAGTAAGGTGAGAAGAGGAAAAAAAAATGCGTAGAAAGGAAGAAGAGTAGGAAAAGGAAAATCGTAGGAAGAAAGAAGAGGAGGAGAGAGTAAGGCGAGAAGAGGAAAAGGAAAGGCGTAGAAAGGAAGAAGAGGAGGAAAAGGAAAGGCGTAAAAAGGAAGAAGAGGAGGAAAAGGAAAGGCGTAGGAAGGAAAAAGAGAAGGAAAAGGAAAGGCACAGGCAAAAACGAAGAAGACGAGAAGAAGGAGAGGCGTAGAAAAGAAGCGATTGAAATTATAACCGGTTTGCTGCAAATCCAGGAAACCTTCAAGCAAGAGGTTGGTCAGCTTAACAGTAGAGTAAATCTTTTGGCACAACAACAAGATATTTTAAAAACAACAGCAAGAGCATCTAACTCATTTAGATCAGCAACAACAGCATTTAAAACCAATTTAGAACAACAACAGAAAAAGAGAAGATTAGAGTTAAAAAGGCAAAATAGAGCTGAAATGGTAGAGTTAGAAAGAAGAATTCGTAGCCAAGCTTCAGTAAGCAATATTAAAGCTGAAAACACTACCTCATCCATACCTCATCCATAACCGAACCAAGCCACATTCGAATCCCAGTTTCACAAAACTATACTAGCAAGACCCTTAAGCCACCCACATTTGACAACATGTCAGACAACATGAGAAACATATCGACTCCAATTTGAGGCTACAGCTAGAGCCAATGGCTGGACCGAGAAAGAGATGGCGGCTTCATTGATAGTGTCACTGCGAGGTCAGGCAGCAACTGTTTTACAGTTACTACCTCAAGAAGAACCCAGTTATTTATCTCTCGTCCAAGCTTTGGAGATAAGATATGGCCAGCAGCATTTAAAACAGGTATTTCAAAGCCAGCTAAAAGTTCGTAGTCAGAAACACATTGAGAGTCTACAAGAATTCGAAGTCAATATTAAAAGATTGCTGCATCTGGCCTATCCACAGGCACCCAAAGATTTCTTAGAACAAAGCGGCATAGAAGCATTCATTGATGGACTACAGGACGTGGAAATGCAGCAGACTCTTCGGCTACAACATAACAAGACGTTGAGTGAGACGCTAATTGCAGGCCCGGTATACGAAGCAGCAAAAAGTATATTTAGATCTTCTCGTGTCAAATTGAGAGAAGTTAGATTCCAGGAAAGTGAAGAGGCTACTACTAATATTATCCCTCAACATATCCTCTCACAAATCTTAAATATCCTGCAAAGTATGCAACGAAATAGTCAAAATGAGAGCAGAAGATGCTTTAATTGCGGAACAATCGGACACCTTCAAAGAACCTGTCGAAGCAGAGTTCGTTCTATAAATCGAGAATCAGGGAGTAATGCCAGAATTTCACTTAAATCAACCTCCCAAAGCCCGTCACGAAGTCCATCAAGAAATAATTACAGCAAAAATGTCCCCCGAAGAAGCCGGTCAGCCACACCTAGCCGGCTTTCTAGCAATAATCAGGGAAACGAATAAAGGTCGACACAACGGGGCAGGCGTCGGCTGTAACAGAGGGCCTCAAAATTCGCACACCTTATATAAAAACGAACAAAATCTATTGGTCAAGGGATATATTGATAACCAAGAGGGTACCTTCGTCATTGATACTGGTGCAATCAAGTCTTTCATTCAAACAGAGATCCTGCATCGAAAACCTCCAACTCGTAGAAGCTTAGTTCTGGAAACAGATATAGGGCACACTACTCCTGTTCTAGGAGAGATATCAGCAACCATACAGATTGGTAATACCCTGATAGAATACTTATTTCTGGTGGCTCCTAGTGGAAGAAGACATAGAAGTACCCCAAAATTCTGAAGCTGTCGTTTCGGTGAGACTTAGCGAGAAATCACACGGCTTACATGTGGGCATTGTGGAAAGTGAAGAATCTGTGAATGACGGAATTCTGGTAGCTAGATGTCTTGTTAACGTTGATCAACTAATTCCAGTAAGCGTTGCCAATTTATCGAAGAGACCGTTGAAACTAAAGAAAGGACAAAAAATAGGGCTCTGTACACCGATAGAAAACATAATCAAGTGCTAAGACAGTTCTACGGGGAAATCCAACGCAAGTAACCCAGTTGACGCCAGCTTTGTGAAACGACTAGTTAAAAAGTATGATCACCTGACAGCTGAGAAACTTAGAAAAGTCAAAGAATTTATCACTAC
Organism: Psylliodes chrysocephalus; assembly: GCA_927349885.1. Taxonomy (NCBI): domain Eukaryota; kingdom Metazoa; phylum Arthropoda; class Insecta; order Coleoptera; family Chrysomelidae; genus Psylliodes; species Psylliodes chrysocephalus. Next base: position 11,877,564 of record OV651815.1, read on the forward strand.
CACATACTTCGATTACTATACGGTGCAAGAGAGAGGTCCGACCACATACTTTGATTTACTTTTACTATACGGAGAATAGTCGCACTGCGCAGCTTTCTGAGTGCCGTTTAAAAGGAGATAGAAAACTCCGCCATTTTGATTCCTTATTACGTGTTGCCTACATCTTGACGCAATATTTTTAATAGGTGCGTTTTAATCATCCGCTTCTGCTTCGGTTTTGTTGTTTTAATCTGACAGGTTAAAACGACTTAATCGACAATTCCGCAAGCAGAAGCGGATGATTAAAACGCACCTGATATTTTGCTTGCTGCTGCCAGTGTCAGTGAATATTATTTTTGGAGTCACAGTTTATTGCTAAAGAATCAGTTAGCTCACTCGGACCAGTTGAAAGTTCCAAAATAACATCCACTCCAGGGATACAAATTCAGGATACGCAGGAGACTGCTGTTTTATTATAGGCGGTTGTCATATATTGTATTATCCGAGTTGCGCAGTGTATAAACTGGAACATTGAGATCAAAAGGGCCGCCGCAGAGTGAGCATTCTGATTCTTTAGCTATAAACTGTGGAATAGGAATCAAAATGGCCGCGTCCTATGTTGGACGTGTCGGACCTCTCTCTTGCACCGTATAGTAAAGAAAATCAAAGTATGTGTAAAAGGCACTCAGAAAGCTGCGCAGTGCGACCATTCTCCGTATAGTAAAAGAAAATCAAAGTATGTGATCACTACCAACTGTGACATTTTCGAGACAGAAAATTAACGGGGCGTACCAGCCTTGTCCAGCATAGAATTTATACAGGCGATGCAAGGTCAATATGGCAAGCACCTAGAAGACTTCCATTTGCTAAACAGAAAGAAATAGCAAATATGATTCAGGACATGATGGAAGCGAATATTATTGAAGAAGCTTCTGGTCCCTAGTGCTCACCTGTGGTCCTAGTAACCAAGAAAGACGGATTTACTCGTTTTTGTGTAGACTATAATAATAATAATAATAACAATAATTTATTTACCAAAAATAATATAAAAACAATGTATAATGTATATCAAGTTCGTTCGAGATAAATAAACAGAAACACCCACAAAAAGAATCCTTGAGCATGGGTTATTATTGGTTATTTAGGACGAGCAGTCTTAATAAAACACAATATTACAATATTATAAAAAAATGAAAAATTATACAAAAATAATATTTGGAATAATATGAAAAACAGTTACGTAATACTAAGTTTAATTTAATATTAATATTTACATTTTATCAACTATTTTTTTTTTCTAGACAAATTATTAAATTGAACTAGTAAACCAGACTATAACATTCGTTATTTGTTGAAATAAAACGTTGCAGATTCGCAGTAGGGATAGAATATATCCATTTTTTAATTTTTACTTTGAATATATTTAGGGAATAAATGCTCTTTAATTCTAACGGTATTTCATTATATAATTTGGGACCCAGGTAAGCATAACTTTTTTGCCCTATAGTTTTTTTGGCTTTAGGTATTACAACATTATTTAATTTATATCGAGTTGCGTGGTCATGACTTACTGATAGTAAAGTGTGTTTGTCTTTACGTTGTTTTGTAATAATAATTTTTGCAAATAACTGATAAATATCTAATACTCCAGCTTCTTGATAAAGATCTATTGTTGGGTGAGTTCTAGGTCGGTGAAATATTGTTTTTAATATACTTTTTTGTATTTTCTGCAAGTTATTAATTAAAGTGGCACCTGCTACACCCCATTCTATTATACCGTATGAGAAATGACTTTCAACTAATGCCATAGTAAAGGATTTTTAAATATCTCACATGGAGGAAAGTGGAAAGGTTTCTAAATTTATATAAGACGAATCTTAGCTTTTTTATAATACAGTTAATCTGTTCTTCCCATCGCAGATGTGAGTCGATATATATTCCCAAATACTTTATTTTATTTGTAGATTTTATAATAATAGTTTTATTTTCGATTTTTATATTAATTTCTTTAAAAGGCGGTAAGTAATTGCTATATGATGTAAAAGGGACAAGGAAAGTTTTTTTAAAATTAATTGTTAGTAATCTGCTCTCAAAAAAATTAGCGATAGTAGTAAAATCATTCTGAACTGTGCTTTTTAATTGTTGCCAGTTATTTCCTTCATAGAAAATGGCTGTATCGTCCGCAAAACTTACAGTATTACCGTTAATTTCTTGAAAAAATAAATCATTCAAATAAATATTGAAAAGTGTAGGACCTAACACAGTTCCTTGGGGAACTCCGTATTTAATTACCATAGGATTACTTACATCTCCTGCAATACGCACATATTGTGTTATATCTGTGAGGTAGCTTTGCAATAATTTTGAAGCAACACCTCTGAGACCTATGTTTTCAAGAACAGATATTAATTTTTTGTGGTCTACCGTATCAAACGCCTTGGCTAAATCAAGGAATATGGCTATGGAAGGATGTTTTTTATCAAGGGAGTTATTTATTTTGCCAACCAAGTCGGCTATGGCATCGGACGTTGACATATTTTCTTGAAAACCATATTGATTTTTGAAAAGAACGTTGTATTTATTAAGAAACGATGTTATACGTTTTTGTAATATCTTCTCGAATATCTTAGCAATAGTGGAGATTAATGAAATTGGTCGATAATTAGAAGGTTTCAACTTATCGCCATTTTTATATTGAAGATTAAATCAGATAACGCAAAAGACAGCTAACCACTTCCACGAATAGACGACACACTAAACACTCTATCAGGTGCAAAATGGTTTTCCACGCTAGACTTGAAGAGCGGATACTGGCAAGTGGAAGTACACCCTGACGATCGAGACAAAACAGCTTTTTCAGCTGGCAGCGGACTATATCGATTCCAGGTTCTCCCGATTGGTCTCTGTAATGCACCAGCCACCTTTGAACGACTTATGGAAATGGTTTTGAAAGGATTAACCTGAAAAACTTGTCTAGTGTATCCACATACTTTGATTACTATACGGGGCAAGAGAGAGGTCCGACACACCCAACATAGGGCGCGGCCATTTTGATTCCTATGACACAGTTTATAGCTAAAGAATCAGATCGCTCACTCTGCGTCGGCACTTTTGATCTCAATGTTCCAGTTTATACACTGTGCAACTCAGATAATACAATATATAACAACCGTCTATAATAAAACAGCAGTCTTCTGCGTATCCTGAATTTGTATCCCTGGACTGGATGTTATTTTGGAACTTTCAACTGGTCCGAGTGAGCTAACTGATTTTTTAGCAATAAACTGTGACTCCAAAAATAATATTCACTAACACTGACAGCAGCAAGCAAAATATCAGGTGCGTTTTAATCATCCGCTTCTGCTTCCGGAATTGTCGGTTTAGTCGTTTTAACCTGTCAGATTAAAACAAGAAAACCGACAATTCCGAAGCAGAAGCGGATGATTAAAACGCACCTATTAAAAATATTGCGCCAAGATGTAGGCAACACGTAATAAGGGTTCAAAATGGCAGAGTTTTCCTCTTAAAAGGTACTCAGAAAGTTGCGCAGTGCGACCATTCTCCGTATAGTAAAAGAAAAAAGAAAATCAAAGTATGTGAGTGTATCTCAATGACATAATGATCATGTCAGAAACTTTTGAGGAACATCAAGGGAACATCTAATAAATTTGAATGAAGTATTTGACAGATTAAGAAATGCCAATCTAAAGCTTAATTACAATAAATGTTCACTATTCCAATCAGAAGCTTATTATTTAGGACACATCGTTTTCGCAGAAGGAATCAAAACTGATCCGGAAAAAAATATTGCTATCAAAGATTGGCCTAAACCAAAAGATAAAAGAGAAATTAGAAGTTTTCTTGGACTATGCTCATATTACCGGAAATTCGTTAAAGACTTTGGCCGAATTGCTAAACTTCTTTATCGACTAACTGAAAACAGTAGTCTATTTGACCGGATGCCGGATTGCCAAAATGCCTTTACCGAGTTGAAAAAGTGATTGACCCCGGCACTTATCCTACACAACAAGAGGAGGAAGAGAAAGTAATTGCGCACTTTAATAAAACCTTGGAAAAAGCTGAGAAGAATTATTGCGTTACCAGGAAAGAACTATTAGCTATTATCAAAGCCCTTGGACATTTCCATACTTACTTCGAGATAGTGCATCGAAGAGGCCGTCTCCATAGCAACGCAGATACTCTTTTCAGAAGACCCTGTTTAGAACGACAATGCCGATATTGTAAAAGGCTCGAAAGATGAGAGGAGTCGGTTGAAGAAGTTAGTCTTTAGGCGACTACTATCAAGCCAGAGGATGATGAAGACAGAATTACCCTTGAAAGCCTAAGAAAGACTCAAAAGAAAGACAATGACTTGAAGGTTCCCCGAGAATGGCTCAATAATGGAGTCAGGCCTACATGGCAAGAGCCAATAGTGGCACCGTTAAAAGGTGTTGGATTCAGTGGGATTCCCTGTATCTTCACGATGGCCTATTGCACCGGAAGTGGGAGAGCCTCGATGGAGTACATGTAGTCCGCCAAGTGATACTGCCGAAATCACAGGTCAGAAGTGTGTTGGACGAGCTTCATAGCAGCTGTTCAGGAGGACACTTTGGCACTAAAAGGACACTTGCATGAGTTCGGAAAGATTTTATTGGGTCAATTGCCGACGGGATGTAGAAGATTGGTGTAAGGAATGTGACCTTTGTAATGGCAGGTGTTATTCCTTAAAAACTCGCCTTGGCGGATGGGTGGCCAGAAAGAGGCTTCAATTGAAGTAAGTTAATATAAAAAAAGGTGAAAAAACTCTAAATATTCGGAACTTTTATCCACAATGTTATGATTATTTTTTAGTATTAACACAAAATCTTTTAGTTCACTAAATATGAGGTTTTTCGAAGAAAATCCGCAAAATGCTGCTTAATACAAAAAAAGCAAGAACCACTTTTTTTGCTAATATTTGCCGCTTAGTTTTAGGAATAAGTTAATTGTTTAAGCTGGTATCCTGTTTTCTTCTTTTAATTGATTTAAGAGAAATTACTATTTTAAGAATTAATGACAAATTAGATATTAAAAGAAGAGACAAGGAAGAATATGACAATTCTTAGACAAGGTTATATTTGTTTGTTTACAATATTTGAATATTTCTAATTTTTATTTTCTTTTATTTTAGAAATGAAATATGGGGGAACCAACCAGCCAAAATCATTGGATTCTTCACGAAAAATAGCATGTAAAATTTATAGTTATACAAATATATTTTATTAAATAAAGTTCATTTGTTTTATTTTGACTCTTGAATCGCATTGAGGTATGGAATTAATTAAATTTAAATATTTATATGATTGAAAATTTGATAGAATCATAAAAAAAGGTAACTAATATAAATTTGAAATATATTGCTATATTGCTCAGTAAGGTACTTTTAGCCCGTAACAGACATCATTAGACTTTTTTTATGTCAAACGTTAGAAGAAATTTTTATTTCAGATTAGGATGTTGTCAAGATGTTCGCGTCGAGCATTTTGAACATCTTCTAAATTGAGATGTTTTTTTTTTGTTACATTATTAAGAAATACACAGTATTACTTATAGTTTTTGAGTTTGTTGTAACGAATTTCTGTAATCAAATGATTTCATTTTATTAATGTTAATTTTTGTAATAAATATTTAATATGTCCGGAGAATCCAAAAATTGAAAAATATACAGGGTGTTGCATTTAAAATAAGAAAGTTGGTACTGTAAAATACACCCCCACATCCCCAAAGTGACAACAAAATACGAAAAAATTTAAAAAGCTGATTAATAAAAACAAGAAAAAAATTATTACATTGACCAGAGATCGAACCTGGAACCTTCACATACTTAAAAACTTAACACTGGTATAAGGACGAAGGAGGATTTTAGGAATTTATTCAAGTACAATCTGAGACTGGCATTCTTCTATACCAGTGGTCGCCAACCTCTCAATGTGTAGAGCTACTTTGTTAATTTTGCAATAAACAGCGAGCTACCCACACAGAAGCCACGTAACGCAACGTAAATGAAATAATCCACAGTTAATTTATCATTATATGTATTTATTTTACTATTTAACTGGTAATACATAATACATAGGTACTAATAATAAACTAATAACAAAATAACTAATACTACTAGTACGTACTTGTTCATAGCTACATTCCTACCTACCAAACGAAGGTGTTTGAAAAATAAACACAAACTTTTATTCAGCCACAACGGCATGTGACGTAAGATTTAAAAATAGTTATTAATAACAACAAAAAAGTAACGCACTATCATGAATATAAACATTAAAAAATAAAAAAGCACGTTCAATGAGAAGGCTGACACTCAGACTCATCGAAATTTTTTTTTTTGTTTGCAGTATAATTTGATACAGCCATTCGAATACAATTATCCAAATGTTCGATTGCGATATTTGTTCTTAATAAACTTCATATTGGAAAAAAAAGATTCACACAAATAGGTTGAACTAAATAATGCTTTCACTTTCAAGGCAACACGGCATAGAACTGAATATTTGTCTTTACTTACAATAGGCCAGATACATTTGGTACTTGAGACTAACGATTTTAAGGCTAAATCATTTTGAAACTCAATTACTTCCATTTCTGTTGCAGCGATGTCTTCGCCAAAGTTCTGCATAACACAAGTTGCAAACTGTTGGATATCAATTTCCATAAAGGGTGAAACAACAAACTGCACTACTAAAGCCATTTTGTTGAAATCCTTAAAACGATTTTTGAAGTTATTCTTCAGGGTAGAAACTATTTCTACATGATATTTGCTGTCATAGGGTTCTAATGGATTTTGAGATATTTTTTCTGAAAGAATAGGAAAATGCTTGGCATCGCTGTTAATTAGGTAGCTCGCGATCGACAGGTTGGCGACCACTGTTCTATACGATGTTACAAAAGGGGCTTTAAGGAGAATTGAGTGAGCTGGGAGGGGAGGATAATTTATTAATGTTAATTTTTGCCATAAACATTTAATATTTCAGAAACACTTACGTATCGGACATAGTACATAAAATAGGTCTAGAATTTTCTGAAGAATAAAAAAAAAATAAAAAATATACAGGGTGTTGCATTTAAAATATTAAAGTTGATTTTGGCCTCTGTTACATGACACACTCTGTATAAAAAGTTTGGTTAAAAAAAAGGCGCAACTAAAAATACCAATCGACGTGTCCGAGCGTTTTGTTGAACGAGCCCCCATTTATTTATTACCAAATTTATTCCATTTGGCTGTTCCATACTGTATATTAAAACTCTGATAATTTACAAGGATTTTGATTATCTAAAAATGATTCTGCAAAATTGTAACATGTGCAAATATTAATTGCAAATTGGTAAGTTAGGCATGCTCATGGGCGAAGTTAAGGGGGGGCTTGGGGGGGCTAAGCCCCCCCAAAAACCAAATTAGCCCCCCCAAAAATAATTCGAACATTTATCGCACATCCACCCAAACATTTCAGATTTCAGAACAGAAATTAAAAAATAAAAAGAATCGCGCCATTTGATTGATTCTGCAATTTTACATTTAGTTCAGGAGGCAGTTAATTTTTTTCGTATTCATTTTTCCAGTCGGTGTATATGAAAAATAAACTGTTCTCTTAGTGACAAAAAACAAAATTTTTGAGTCTGACACTTATTTTCCCAGTCATAATTATTTTACATTTACTAAACTAGGACATAAAGCTCATAAAAATAGCAGTTTGGATTATCTCAGATAGTGGAAAGTGAGTGTGGCAGAAAATTGAGCTGTTGAACTGTTTATAATAAGTCTGGCTGATTTACGAAATTGGCTAATGAGTCTGGTAATATGTTCTAAATGGAAAAAATATAATATTTTTGCTTTTATTTTCCCGGGTTTGAAAATTTGTCACGTGATAGATTAAATTATAATTTTACACCTCCATTTTATAGCCAATCAACTGCTGTTATTTTAAAACACTTCCATGACAACCAGAAAAATTTCCAGAAATTTTTCTTTTGGTGGGTACCCTGAATGAAATTATACTGAAAATTTTTTTGACAGTTGAGCAGTTCTTTCATGCATATAAAAAATTTGCCATTTCAGTGGTTAATATTTTATTTAATACCAATTATAACTAGGTAGAAATACACTACATTTATTTTATGTAAAATAATAATTAGGTTTTTCGCGTCAACTAAACGACTTCAAATATGACAAATGGTCATGGTATGGCCACAGCATATGAAACATATGTTTTATATTCTGTGGTATGGCTACCTCTGAAAATTTGATTTTAGTTGTTTTAATGCATGTCTGTCAAGTTTTGAAATTTGGATATTTTGGTGTAAAACTTTCTTACCCAATACCAAAAACGTGCCTAAATTATTATCAGTAAATTTTTGCACACTCACGCATATTTTAAGAACATTATCCATCTACTTAGGATAAATTTCAAAATATTCGTGAGTGAAAATACACGTCTGGCTGACAATTACAATTACGGAGGCCTGCCAGACTCACAAGTAGTGTCCGATCGAAGGTTCGGTTACGGTTTCGGCCAACTTTGGCTTTAAATAATAGTTCCGACTACAGTTTCGGTTTCGGCGGAAAACTGGCCGAAACTGCAGCCGACAGCGAAACTACTTTTAAACGTTTTCGTATCACAATTGGTTGTGTCCGGCACAATGGCGACTGTGCCGGGTGCCATTCCTACACAGTGCACGTACACACAAACTTCTCTGCTTTGTTTCAAGTGAACATGTCAATAAATTTATTAATGGCTTCTTTTGATCACATAAATAAATAGGTAATAAGTAAATGTAGCTAAAATTTATAATACGAGTTAATTAGTCTAAAACAAGGATTACAATGAGATATTACAAATTTCAATAAGAGATTGCCTTAAAAGAAAGTTCTTGTTTCTGTTTCGGCCGAAACTAAGAAAGGAGCCGAAATTTGGTTTCTATTTCGGTTATAAAACCATATTTCGGTCGGACCTGACAAGCCAGGTAGTTAAACGAGGAGAGGAATAGTAATCGAACGTGCCGAATTTAGCGCGCCTGACGGTCATTAGACGAGTCTGGCAAGGCTTTCGGGGTGTTCTACATTAGCCAGATTGTATTTTAAGCTGTTATCATAATATACATTTTTCTAGTAGTGAGAACACTTGTAACAGGGATCCTTACTGGACATTGCCAACTAAAATGACACCTTAGTAAACTGAGAGTAGTAGAAGATAGTGCAGATTTTGTGAGGAGGAGGAAAAAATCTTCATTCACATTCTAACTAAATGTGTAGCACTTCAGAATCTAAGGGCACTATACCTAGGAGCATATCAAATAGAAGAGGGAGATTTACCTAACTTGAAGCCACTCCAAATCCTATACTTCCTTGAGAAGATATAATTGGAAGGATCTTTATTTGCGATTCAAGCTAAGTGATACGCCCTCTGGAGGAAATTTGAAGAAGTGGATAAGACCTTTTATTTAAGAATCAAAATTTGTGTATAGTAATATGTAATCATACTTTATATTTATTTAAGGACTTTTTTATAAAACCGATTTACTATATTAATTTTTTTTTAATTTCAGTTCATTTATTAATTTTGTTTTAAAATCAGTTCATCATTTGGCAACGTGTTCATTATTTACATTTTAATTTGTATCAATTACAATTCGAGTTTTTCTTACTTTTTAGCTTTAAATTTGTTTATTTCTTATAGTATGTGATAGTGTTTATGTTAAAAATGAAATCTGCGAAAAAGTCCCCAGCAAATTGCAATCTATATGGTGTTAATGTCAAAATCAAAACTGAAGTATTCATTATTTTCCAAGTGCAAGTCGTAAAATTTAGTTTTTTACCATGAATGGATATCTACAAATTCACAATATTGAAATTTTGCAAAACTTTGTTTAGAATCGATATATGATATTTTATCCATTTTCATAGATTCGCCAGAATTTTTTTACTTAACTTCAGTAGGTATACCTCTAGAACTATTATATATTATATGACTAGGGCTAGGGCTTTAGCCCCCCCAGATCTGATGACATAACTTCGTCCATGGGCATGCTATTTATTTTGCAACAGCCCATGACGTCGACAAACAGACAAAACTAGCAACAATAAAAATTTCTAAATTAATAATTTGTTTTTATTTATATAACTTTTATTTTTCACTAATAAAAATACCAGAATTAGTATATAAACGAAATATTCACCAGAAATAAGTAATTGTGCAATTTTAAAAATTTCGCATTAGATAAACTTAAACACTGACCATCTCAGCATTTTAGCAATATTAAATCGTTTTAAATCGTATAAACAAAATGAAAAATGAGTAATATCAATTTAGGAATTGTTACAATTTCAACGAATGAAATAACATAGTTCAAATAAACATATTACGCCATCCTACTTATTAGATTTATTTGATTACTTTGATCTTGACCAAGGACCACCCGTACATAAACAGTTTACTATGTGGTTTAATTATTAAATGATTGTATCAATGTATAAATAGTTTATACAATAATTGTATGCATTAACGACATCTATCAAAAAGCTAACAAAGTTCCCATATGTAATTCCTTTCAACATACAAAATTATACCAAACAAATGTTAAAGACACCTAAGTACATAGGTAATTGTTATTTAAGGTGTCAATTGTTATTTAATATTAAAGTGTGATAAAAAAAATTAAATTCAATGACAGTAGGCTTGTAAAAATAGGTCATATGTATTCATTATTATCCTATTATTTTTAAGATTGTATTCATTTAAACATTAAAAATAATTTGGTTACCTATCTTTGAACTGTTTGATGAGGTTGAAGCTAGTAGACAAACTAGCAGAAGTTTTAATATGTTATTTAACAAAATCTTTGGTTTAGGTGGACTTCAGTATCATAAAAATATAGAAATAAATAAAAATTAGTGTAAAAAAATTGATTAATTTATTTTATATTATTACTTAAAACAAGATAATCTTGCAGAAAAACAATGATAAAACAAACACATTTACCATGCGAATATAAATATAATTTTTATACCATATATTTATTAGGTCTTTGTTAATTGATTAAACAATTATGGCTTGGCAGTGAATCAAAATATATTTTTTTGGTCTTTCTAAAGTCAAGTTTTTGTCGTCAAACAACTATAAGAACAAAGACACCAACCAAATAAATTTAGCATTAAATACCAAGACCTCTAAATATAGTTTTTAGGTCTTTAAAGTCAAGCATTTCTGCGAATAAAGATTACTCTATTTCTTGCATTTGAAATCTCGTGTTAAATGTTAGTTTTTATTGGTTTGATAGAGTAATATTTATCCGAGGAAACGCTTGACTTTAAAGACCTAAAAACTACATTTAGAGGTTTTGCTATTTATTGATTTTTTATTTATTTTAAGTAGTAATGTGCTGAATTGTTGGTACAAAAACTGTATTTGTAATCTCGTATTAAATGTGTATTTTTGCTCTCTTTGTTTTTAGTCGAAAGGCGACAAAAACCTAACTTTAAAAAGTCCAAGAAAATATACTTTGAATCATTGCTCAGCAATAATTTTTTGTTTAATCAATTAACCAAAACCTAATGAATATTTGGTATAACAATTATAATTAGAATTGCATGGTAAATGTGTTTATTTATCGTCTTTCTGCAAGATAATCTTGTTTTAAGTAATAAATCAAATTAAATTAATCCATTTTTTTTCAATAAATAACACTCATTTTATTTATTTCTATACTATTATGATACTAAAATCCACTTAAACCAAAGATTTTGCCTAATAATAATAATAATAATAATATCGAACTTTAACAAACCGCCGTGTGGTTTGTCTGCAATCTCATTAATGTTTGACAGTTTTATATTAGGATTCGTAAATGCAAATCAAAAATATATGTAGGTTATTTTACAACGGGATATGTATCAAAACAAATCATTTTAAAAGAACTTCAAAACTGATACTACTAGAGCATCCGCCTGATAGCTCAGACTTTTCTGAAATCAAATTTAAATAGATTTAAATAATGCATTTTGTTTCGTTGGTCTTATAATTATTTGTTTGTAAATGGTTTAGAAGAATGAAGAATTTAATTCTATTTATTGTGATCCATAGAGATGGTAAAATAAGAGAAAATTCCCATTTTAAAAATATTGTTTAACAAGATATGGAATGAACAAAAAACACCTGAAGAGTGGAAGTGAGTATACTATTTCATTGTTACAAAAAAGGGGAAATAGAAAAAAAAATGTAATAAGAAATTCTACTATAGAGTACCATTCTAACGATTCTTGAAAAAAATACTAAAACTGAAGACAGATTAAGCTCGAAGAAGCACATAGTAGATTTAGGAAAGGCAGCGGGGTCCAAGATAATATATATTCGCCTTGAAACAACTGATAAAAAGAACATAGATGTCGAGAAAGCTTTCGACTGCTTAACACGAGATCTGATATCTTAAATAGTAAACTGAGAAACGCAATTGACAGCATTATAATAAAACAAGAAACTATGTGAAAACAAATAATATATAATTAGGTGAACTTTTGACCAAGAAGGTGTACTTGGGCCTACAGTATTTAATATAGTACTTGACGATGTTTTAAACACAATTAAGGGGAAAATAAAGAAACCACAATTAGGCTACAGAAAAATGAGGCAGTGGAAATAGCCTTTGCTGATGTGTTGGTAATATATGCAAGAAATGAAAAAGACCTACAAATAAATTTGAATATTTGGGAAGCAGCTGTAAAAGAAATATGAAAAATAACGTCGATAAAACTAAAGTCATAACAATAGTGAAAAACGATAAAAACAATAATAAAACTACTCTCTATTTATAGTGTTTCTAGACTCAATCCAATACAGGCATTTGTACCAGGGGTGCGTAATAATTTGTGTTATAAGCGCTGAGAATGCAACGAATTCTATACCCACACATTGCAAATAAGCGTGAACCGTTTTGGTATAGCCACTGATGTGGCACACTTAAGTTTTAAATATCAACGCACGTACATTTGATGTAAAGTCCACAAGTGAGCGGTCAGAATTGCTGGCGCGCCTGGCTGCTTTAATTGTTCTGAGAATATTCTGACAAGGTGACAATATTCTATTTGGAAAATGTTCTATTGGAATATTTACAGGATATTCTAGGAATTTTCTCTAGAAAAGAATATTCATAGAATATTCCGAAAACATTAATATAGTACATGAATCCTTTAAATATTTATTGAATATTCTAAATAATATTTGGATAATTTTAATTGTTATATTTAAATTATAGTGTATTTATATAAAAAAATATGATTAATTTTATATTTTAAATTGTAAATAATTAATTATTTATTCTCAGGAAATTTTGTTATTTGCTATAAGGTAAAGTAGTGGTGGTAGAACTGCATGGCGCTATGACGCATGACGTTCTATAAAAAACAAAACCTAACCTCAAACATGTAAGTACGTTTTCACAATCCGTTTTCACTTAAGCTGTTTTTAGTTTTTTGTCTATGGTTCTCTGCTTGTAATAAATGAAATCATTTAATCAGTTGGTCTAGTTTATCAAAATTCTTAAATAGATGATAATAATAATAATAATAAAAACCAAATAAAAAAACCATAAGAAAATTGGATACAGGATGCAGATAAGTGCAATAAAATGGTATGTATTATACTAAGTAACTATCGAAATCAGATATTATTTTTTGTACCTACATGACTGTTTATAATAATAATAATAATAATAATAATAATAATAATAATAATAATAATAATAATAATAATAATAATAATAATAATAATAATAATAATAATAATAATAATAATAATAATAATAATAATAATAATAATAATAATAATAATAATAATAATAATAATAATAATAATAATAATAATAATAATAATAATAATAATAATAATAATAATAATAATAATAATAATAATAATAATAATAATAATAATAATAATAATAATAATAATAATAATAATAATAATAATAATAATAATAATAATAATAATAATAATAATAATAATAATAATAATAATAATAATAATAATAATAATAATAATAATAATAATAATAATAATAATAATAATAATAATAATAATAATAATAATAATAATAATAATAATAATAATAATAATAATAATAATAATAATAATAATAATAATAATAATAATAATAATAATAATAATAATAATAATAATAATAATAATAATAATAATAATAATAATAATAATAATAATAATAATAATAATAATAATAATAATAATAATAATAATAATAATAATAATAATAATAATAATAATAATAATAATAATAATAATAATAATAATAATAATAATAATAATAATAATAATAATAATAATAATAATAATAATAATAATAATAATAATAATAATAATAATAATAATAATAATAATAATAATAATAATAATAATAATAATAATAATAATAATAATAATAATAATAATAATAATAATAATAATAATAATAATAATAATAATAATAATAATAATAATAATAATAATAATAATAATAATAATAATAATAATAATAATAATAATAATAATAATAATAATAATAATAATAATAATAATAATAATAATAATAATAATAATAATAATAATAATAATAATAATAATAATAATAATAATAATAATAATAATAATAATAATAATAATAATAATAATAATAATAATAATAATAATAATAATAATAATAATAATAATAATAATAATAATAATAACGTTTATTCAGTAAGCCAATGGTATAAAACATAATAGCATTATAATGTAGCGGATATCAAGAATATAATAATAATGAAAAAGGAAAATGAATAATACAATAGAAACCTACCAAAATATGAACTTACTGAAAAGGACATATTCATCGTCAATCATACAAGATGAAAGAAGATGGTTTTCAATATATCCTGATGTAAAAAGCACAAAAAAAAAGAATTATAACAAAGATTATAATAGTAAATCCCACAAAAAAGAGACAAACAAAATTATTAATTAAATAATAATAACTAACACCAATATCTAATTATAGTACCTATCTAACAATAATAATAATACTACAATAATTATTAATTGATGCGAAGCATCAATGAAAATATTTTTGATAAATCTTAAATTTTAAACGATACTTCTATGTCACCATTTAATATATAACATTTTATTTTACGCTTTAATGCACTTACAGATAAGTTTTTAAGTTCAGGGGGGAGAGAATTGATTGTTTTATAAAATATGTAAGTAAAAGAGCTTTCAAACATCTTAGTCTTGTGTTGCGGGATTGATACAAAATTTCTTCTACGGATATTAAGATTATGAACATCGCTTCTGAACCTTATCTTGTTATGTAAATATGACGGCGTTTTAAATAGTAAATTTTTTTGAAATAGGCAGCAGGAATGCAAAAAACGAGCTTGACTTACTGTCAGCCATTTTAGTTCACTTCTTTTACGAGAAACCCGTTGATTTTTTTTTAATTTATAAATTAATCTAATGCAGGTATTTTGAATGCGCTGAAGACGCTGGTTATTGAATTGAGTAATGCATGGTCCATAGACTGAATCACAAAAGTTCAAGTGAGAAAATACAAGCGATTCACATAATAAGATTTTAGAACGATGATCCAGGGTGTCTTTATTGCCATAAATCATTTTTATATTCGTTACACATTTTTTTATTATATTATTAATGTGTTTTTCAAATCTAAGATCAGTATCAAGGAATACTATATATAATAATATTTTGCGATATGTGTATTAGGCAATATTTCATTGTTAACTTTAATTTTAAGTTGATCATTGTAATTAATTCTATCTTTTTTCCTGCCAAACAGCATAACATGAGATTTAGAGGGATTTATATCTAAGCAATAGTCATTAGATAATTTAAAAAGTAAATTTAAATCAGAATTTACTTTGGCTATGCTTTCTTCAAATTTACAAGCAGGGAATGAAAGGTAAATCTGAGTATCATCCGCATATTGATGAAAATTGCAATACTTCAGTGAATCTGGGAATAAAGATGTATAGATGCAAAACAATAAAGGCCCCAAAATAGATCCTTGAGGGACTCCATTTTCTATTTCTAGTGAAGAAGATAATTTATCTTTATATTTAACATACTGCATTCTATTTTTAAGATAGTTATCTATAAGACATTTCGCATTTTCATTAAAACCTAGGTGGTGTAATAGCCCTATTAGCATTGCATGATTTATTCTGTCAAACGCCTTGCTATAGTCTAATAATACTAAAACTGTAAGGTGATTTTGGTCAATAGCTCTAATAATATCGTCAATGACTGAGAGTAGGGCAGTGTTGCAACTGTGATTGGGGCGAAAACCAGATTGATTAATAGGAATAATATTATAATATTCTAGGAAGGTTTTTATTTGTTGATAAATAACTTTTTCCATAACTTTAGAAGCTGTGCAAAGAATACTTATAGGCCTGATATCTTTAAATTCATTTGGATTTTTTATTTTGGCCAATGGAATTACTTGCGCAACTTTCCATTGTGATGGAAAAATTGCGGTACTAATAGAACTGTTAATGATGTGAGTTAAATATTTTATTACAAACGGACAGCAGTAAAGTAACATGTCCAGTCCAATGTCATCAGCACCAATAGCTTTAGATTTTATTGACAATAATATTTTATACACATCATTCTCACTGACTTCCCTGAAATGAAACTTGCCAAGTCCTTCTTTTCTGCTAGAGTTAAACTTTTCCAAAATAACTTTGTTAATTGTATGCTGTGACCGAGAAGAGTTGATAAAAAAATTATTCAACATATCGACGTCAGCTAAGTTATTAGGAATTTCGTTATTTTTATCATTTGAGTAAATATTAAGTTTCTTTATTTCACTATAAAGTGTTTTAGTTGAAAGATTATTTTTTAATTTGTGGGCTAAATATGCTTTTTTCTCGTGAGATACAGCTCTGTTAGTAAAGTTTCGTTACTCTTTATAATATATCTAGTGAGATTCTTTTTTAGTTCGTTTAAAACGACTTAGAGCATTGTCCCTTAATTTAAACATTAATTTGATATTTTCAGTTATCCAGGGTTTACTTTGTTTTTTTATATTTACAGAATGCAATGGAGCAAATTTATTAATTATATTTAATAGTAGGGTCGTAAAAATATCAACTTTTATATTTATGTCATTAGTACGGTAAATCTGGTCAAATGGTAAAGATGACAGTTCTTGATAAAATTGTTGCATATTAATTTTTTTTATATTACGCATAGTTATAGTTTTTTTGGGTTTAATATTATTTTCAATTATAACCGTTGCCTTTACTAACCCATGGTCACTTTTAATTCGATTATATAACACATCACAATCATTAATATTTAATTTATCATTACAAATCATTAAATCCAGAAGAGTGGCAGAGGTCTTACTTATTCTTGTAGGTTTGTTAACGTATTAAATAAGTCCAAACGAATCAAATATATTATGCAAATGCCTAGCTGCAGCTGTATCAACTAACAAATAAAGGTTGTTTAGGTGGCCGGTATATGGCACCGATTATAAATATTTTCTTGTTAACAGTCAATTTTACCCAAAGTTGTTCAATGATACTATTATCTAAAAAATCCATAGCCGTAACGGGCCATATATAGCTGATATATAAGGCTACACCGCCACCTGTAGTACCACTATCTCGATCCTGCCTAAATAAGTTATAATTTTTTATCATGATAGCATTATCTAAAATATTTTCATTGAGCTTCGTTTCAGTAATACATAATATATCATAGTTTACATGTTCAACAAACTCCCTTAACTCAGTAATTCGAGCCGGCAATGAATTAACATTAATACAGGCTACTTTTATATTACCCATTATTTCCAAACAATATTCTATTCACATTAAATGTTTTTTTGATCCAATATTTAGCCCTAACCTTAAGTTTTATAAAAATGGTCGTGTTATACGAAAATATTCTCAGTTGATGACGTATACCTATATGCAGAAAATGTGAGTTACTTTATTTATAATTTAGATGATGTGCAGCAAATCCACAAGGATAGTGGGTGTACCAATGTTGATGTAGAGAATGCTGTCAAGCTATGGCTTGTGAAAGCCCCCAAAAGACTAAAAAAATCAATTAAAAAAAATAATAACTGGCCTAAAATAAACATTGATTCAAATTTTGATTTGATTTTTATTTAAGATCATAATTTTTGGATAATCAAATAATTATTTAAATTTATTGGAAGACGCAACTGCAGTTCTTTTAATAGAATCCTAAAAACTACTGCAATATTGGGTGTTTCATAAGTTTAGTTTTCTTTTAAACTGTTTATATTAAAATAAGAAACTTAAAAAAAAATGTTATTTCAATAACTTATGTACCCAGTAAAAAAAGAAACACCTTGTATGAACGTTATTTTCAAATATTCTAAAAATATTCGTACAATATTCTATATATTCATAGAATATTCTGCTAAATGTTTTCAGAACATTCATAGAATATTAGAAACAGTCCATTTAGTATTTTCATAAAACATTTCAATGTTTTATAGCATGTTGATAGAATATTCTGGGAATATCACAACATTCTTTAAGAATATTCTATGGACGTACTTGTGGTGTCTGGGAACAGTTGCATAATGTTGAACATTATGAAACTGGTTTCGGAAAATTCATTATGTCTCCAGTTGTGAGAAGAAAAATAAAAATAAACCTTTTTTGGTTTTAAAATCAATATATACATTATTATTGAAAGTTTATATCAAAGAAGGATATGTTTACTTATAAAAATATAATTTGGTTAAACTTACAACCTAGTAATAATGTTGTTTTGATCCTAATTTTTCCATTTTAAATCAGAACAAAAGAATTAAAACAGAATACACGACAAATGCATAAATAGCTATTTCGTAACCAGTTCCATAATGTTCAATTATACAACTGGTTGCATACAGTAGACCATTTTGACATTTGCTGCGATTACAAAAAATATCACTTTAAATGTCAAAATTAGAAAAAAATATTGTGATCTTAAAATTTGAAAAAACTTACCCAATATAGCTCTCAAATGACCTTCCAACGTTTGCAAAATGGTCATTTTGATGTCCCTCACGGATTTCCCCAGGAACTGTTCCGAAGCGGTGTGCAGCAGTTCGTCGGCTTTCATGATCTTGCACTGCGCCACTCCGGACACGGACAGCGGGACGCCCTGCGACGTTTCGACGCTTTGGCAGTGCGGATTCAGTGTCATGACTTCGAGCGAGAGGCGTTGGACGTCGGTGACGCACCACCACGCCCAAGCCCACCCTCCGACGGTGGTGACTCGTTTCGTGGAGCCACAGCATCCACCTGAAATAAATATGAAAACATGAAAATTTTAAGTTTTCTTTAATCGATAAGTATGCGACAGATGAGCATGCGCATTTCGATTTCTGAGGTCGCGGAGTCGAAAATCAAAGATTTTGACAGCATGTCCTGCGTTCGACAAGTTCCCAACAAGTCAAAACGTTTAGCAAACATTACCGTGGATAACTTGTCAGGACATGCGTAGTAACTACATTCGTGAAGATAAAAACAAACAAAGACAAATGCTGTTTAGTTTTTAATTATGTCAACTATTTTAATAAATTATAAAAACTGAATGTCCAAACCAATAATAAATTAAACAATTAAAAACTGTACATTTTTTACAATGCAATGTTGCGCTATCTATTCTAAAAAGTATCTTCTATAGGAAATTCAATAATTTTATGCAAATCGAATTACAAATCATATTGTTTACAAACATCTGTGTAATTGCAATTCTTCTCTCTCACGAAGAAAAAGGAGTAGCAAAAATAATCCGACATATTATTTTGACCACAAAGTGCATACAGAGGATTAACTTCATGTGGAAGGGAAAAGCACGCGCTGCTACTCTGGCGCACCGGTAAACACGCCTTCGCGAGGAGAAACCAGGATCGTATTTAAAAATTGTAGTTACCATTTATAAGATCCGAACTTAAAATAATTGAAATAAGTAAATAAATTATGTTTTTTCTTATAAACAATGCTTTCTCAATCACAAATTAAGGAAGGAAAATGAAACAAAAATACGAAGATTAAAAAAATATTTTTTAAGAATTTTTCCAAATTATTAATTTATCTTTATTATCATTTACTTTTTATTTCTATTAATTTATTTTAATGTATACTCAACAATGGAGGTACTATTGGTCTTACAGATTCCTTGATTCTAATGTCTTGTAAAATCTTTGTTTTTGTATGGTACTCCAATGGTACGTTTGTACTTGATGGAATATCTGAAATTGAGAATCAGAATTTTTTAATTCATCCAAGCATCTAATTGCTAATAACAAAAAAAAAATTGGGTATTTTAACAGTTATTATCCCGTCCACTTTATTTTCTTAACCCTAGTAATATTAGTGTTTTTTTATTTGTTATTTCGAAAACAATATTTTTAAGAAAGTGATTTACTTTGACTATTGACTTTGTGACGAAAGCCTCTTATAAGCATGGCCAGTGGCCACAGAGTACATACAGACGATCAACTTCATGTGGAAGGGGAAAGTACGCGCTGCTATTCTGGTGCATGGCAAAACCCGTTGTTTCAGAGGTGCACCAGTGTCGTCCTTGAAATTGAATAATCTGATTGTTTGCTGTTTGCATGAAATTGCAGTGATAGCGTTTCTTTGTATTATAGTTTTATTATATTCCTAATTAATGTTGAATATAATACAAAACGCCACTTGTATATGTTTACATTCATTATATTTTAAAAGTAATGGACTTGCTTATACAGGGTGTCTCAAAAAGTTCTATACAAATGGGAAAAAAGTTTAATGGTTTAGATTTACCAAAAAAAGGCTTGCCAAAAAGTTCTGCAACACTTGAAAATCCAGTATCAACCATCAAATTTTGTAAAATATAGATTCCTTACAATAGTAGAACGGTATAGAAACACAATAGTATTGATTAGAGAGAAATAAAATAATAAAATAAAATAGTGATATACTAAAACAAAATTTTGAACGTTATGTTTGTGGCTATTTCATTAAAAATTGTATAAACATACATGTGTGGTGTGCACAAACTTTGTTCAGAGTGTACAAAATGTTGACGATAGTGCTATATTTTGTTATTTTAAGGCATATGAAACTCACAGTCTTAGTCCATTTGGCAGTTTGCTTATGCCTGATGATAATTTTATTTTATTTATTGCTCGACTGGGAGCAGTATTTCATAACAAATTTGAAGAAATTGCCACCTCTAATTGTATTATACAACATTTGCTACAATTGACCAGGCACATAACGTTCCAACACCCCTGTACAAATTTTCCATTAATTTACGTTATTAAGTTGTATTTTAGATTAAGAACATATTATACATTAAAATACATTAATAGAAATTAAAAAAAAGAGCTAATAAAGATAAATTATTAATTTGGAAAAATGAATATATAGTTATTTTTCTACTACCGTGCGTAAAGTACGTACTTTACGCACTCCACGAAGTGTGTAAAGTTGTACTTTTTTTCATTAGTGCGTAAAGTAAAACTCTTTACGCACTAGTTAAAAAAAGTAAAATTTGACAAAATTTGTACAAAACAACAAAATATAACGTTTTATTTTATATTAACATCTCCTTCTAAGACAAATAAATAAATTATTTTTGCTTATATCTATTTAGTGTCCAACAAATTATCAACAGTTTATTTTAATTATAATTTTCTCTAAATGTCATCGATTTAATTAAAAGTAAACATACAGTGGATGTCGATTTTGGTAAAAGTAAGTTGGCCGTGGCTGTGTGGATTAGAAGAACTGTCAATCTCTAAACTTTTAATTAATACCTACCGTATAACAGAACACGACAAAAGTATACTTAAGTTCAAGATTAGATTCTAAAGCCAATTTAGCATTTGTTTAAATTCAATCAAGTTTGAGAAGGTAAAAAGTTTTACTGTTTAATGTTTGTTTACTTAAATTCAAATTTTATTTGCAGTTTACTATATCTGTCATAATCGATATGGATTCAAATTTATCTAGCGATAGCGAATTTGATAATACTCCCCCAGATATCTTATGCAGTGCACAAAAGGTCACTGAAAATTTATTACCAGAAAAATCTGCATATATTTATCAGCAAAAATACAATGCATTTATAGAATGGTGTAGGAAGAATAAGGAGACAAAATATTCGGAAAACGTTATTTTAGCATATTTCTCTGATGAATTGAAGAATTGCAAAGCTTCTACCCTATGGTCGATTTATTCTATGCTTAAAAGCACCTTAAAATATAAAAACAACGTTGATATTTCGAAATTCAACAAGTTAATAGCGTTTCTCAAACAAAAAAATAAAGGTTATAAACCAAAAAAATCCAAAATTTTTTAACGAGAAAATCTAATTAATTTTCTGTTGAAAGTTCCAGATTCAAAGTTTTTAATGATCAAACTAAGTAAATTCCTCAGTAAATGCTTGAATGCTCAGTATAAAATTAAAATATTCTGTAAAGTTTTACAATGAGATGTGTGTTCGTATGGTGTGTTGCCTAACAAAATCAGTTGCTGTCCTAACAGACCACCGGGGTTGTTAGGCAGCACATTATACCTAAAACTTTTATATTTTTTTTGTTGCTGTGTACAATTTTTGGCACATTTTACTTTTTTTCACTAGTGCGTAAAGCAAAGTACTTTTTTTCACTAGTGAAAAAAAGTAACTTTTATATTTCTAATATTAGTGGATTATGTGTACGGTAGTAGAAAAAATATTGTATGCCACTCGTGTGTAAAGTCCCTTTTTTGACTCGTGTGATTGTCGCACTCGCCTACGGCTCGTGCGACAACATTCACATTCGACAAAAATGGGTAACTTTACACACTTGTTGCATAAATAACTATTATGCAACAAGTGCAAAAAGTAGTTTTGCACGAGTTCCATACAATATTTTTTCTACGTTCATTCAAAAACCAAAACAATAATAAAACTATTATAACATTTCATATTGTTTTCTCGATTTATTTGGTAATAAGTTTAATATCGCTGCATTTGATATTTCACTGACTTCTTGTGGGTCCCAACAAATTCAACTTCATCACTATCATGTATTTTTCTAATAATATTTCTCATTTTAAAACTAAAAGTTATGTAATTGTCAGAACTAATTTTTGACTGACGTTTCTAAATTAGTAGTAGAAGTACTAAAAAAAAACAAAAAACAAAAATCCCAAAAAATTAGTTGTAGAAATAGTATAAATACAAAAACATAAAACCCAAAAAAATTAGTAGTAGAAGTAGTATAATTAGAAGTAAAGGTACTAATAAAAACAAAAAAAAAACAAAAAAAAACAAAAAAAAAAAAAACAAAAAAAAACAAAAAACAAAAAAAAACAAAAAATTAGTAGTGGTGGTGATGGTAGTAGTAGTAGTAGTAGTAGTAGTAATAGTATGGTGTTCGTTTTAGGATTTTTTTTTCAGTGCAAAACAGTTGTGACCTTCCTGGACTATAAATCAGCTTAATCATATATGTTGGACTTCTTTTCGAGAAGGAAAGTTAGTACTCGACTCATTTATTTTGTACTTATACTGTGTATTTTCTGTTTTATGACATTGGGAATTGCAAAGCTGTATCGTAGAAGAAAAAACAGACTAATAATATATGTTGGACTTCTTTTCGAGAAAGAAAGTTAGTACTCGACCCATTTATTTTATACTTATACTGTGTATTTTCTGTTTCATGACGTTTAGAATTGCAAAGCTGTATCGTAGAAGATGCTGAACTTTAAAATGGAAAGTACTCCTCGGACTTAAAATTTTTGATTGTTACATTTATTTTAATGAGATTGTACTTACATATTTAGCCTTTGAATTTAGTAAAAAAAAATAATTACCTACATTTTTACTTCAAAGCATAATCTTATGTTAATTTTAATAAATATGGATGATAGATCACGTAACTATCTATTTGATTGATCTTGTCAAATTACCAGGCCTACAGGGTTGCCATAATTTTGCCATAGCATAACCTGTCAAACTCCACTGGTAGCCATTTTGTTTGGAATATCTAATTGATTTATTTCATTTCGTTTATATGTAGGAGCTGGTAAATCAAATGGAAAAACATGAGGAGGTACCTACCACTCCAATTAACGCTCGTATCAAAATGTCAGTTGTCAGCTTGTGCAAAACTTCAAACTTCAAAAAATTAAAATTGCTGTTCCAGTTAAAGGTGCATTTCATTTTTATTCATCTAAATATATTTTTCAATACTTTCCAATTTTAAGCATCTTTTCAAAAGTTTCAGCACCGAACAATGAAGAACTCACAGATATTAATAGTGATTTATACCTCATATTAAATATGCGGTCGTCATATTAAGGATAACCAATTTGTAAGAAAAAAAAATGCATCTTATACTGTACACCAAAAAAAAATTAAAAATTAAAAATAAAATAAATTGCATTTTATTTCAAGTTTGAAGTTATTGCAAAAATAAACATCAAATAAAAATATCAATTGGCAAAATATTTAACTAGTTTCAAATCATAAAACAGTGAATATGGTTGTTTTATGATTTGAAACTAGTCAAAATTAACCTATATTTTTTTGTTTGATTTTCATTACATTTTTGCCAAGCTGGTAGAAAGTTAAATTTCCAAATTCCCGGCGCAAGCGGCCATATTGAATTTAGTACCATTCCAATTTGATAGATGACAGCACATTGCCTCAAAATTTTACCATTGAGTTTCTCGTCTATTCACATTAACCTAATCTATGTTTATATGTTTTGTGCTGTTGATATCGAGGATTGAGAATCTATTTTATTGGAGTTATATATTGTGAACATAATAGACTCTTTTATGTTATAATTAGATAACCGTTGATTAATATTAATTTTTAGTTTATAAATAGGAGTAAAACCTTATTATGATTGTTATTTGAGTGTAGGGTTTAGTCCAGAGTTGTCTTAAATATCCATTTAAGTGTATTTTTACTTAATAACATTTTTAAAAATAAAAGTTCCGTTTTGGAATTTATAACTGGCGCAGTCAGTAGGATTACACGCGAGTTATTAAAAAGTTAAATCGAATTAGCTGTTGCCGAATATTACATTTTCGTGATTTTGGAGTTTTAATTCCTTAAGTGTGGTTCCTAACGAAGAATTGGTGGACGTCATCCCTTTTGTGGCAACAGTCTAACCTCCCCTTAGAAGATTCGTCGATTGCACATCATTTCATAGTGGGAAATCCGAAACGACAATTAGAAAACAATTGAAGAAAATAGATACCAACGAAAATGAAATCCATTTTGATAACGACGCTGTTCCAAGAACAAGTTCTACAAGTCATTTATGTACAGTATGTCGCTAATGTATGGAATAAATTCATTATAATGGAAGTAGCTGGTTTTTCGAAAAAATGCTCGGACAGGTCAATTTTGTTTACTTAAAGCGCAATTTTTTAAATAAAATTCAATTTTCCCCCACTTCCCATTTTTGGGCAGTGACGTCATTGACAATTTTTTTAAATAGCAACCCCAATTTTTTTTCTTGATTTTGATAGATCTTGCAATTTCCTACTCGAAAACATGATATTTGAAATATCTGACATAACAATTTTTTTTGAAAAAAAGTCATTTCAAGATCAGATACATAAATTTTATGTTATTTTGAAACACAATAAATTAATAACAGATAATTATTTGTAATTAAATGCTTAATCTAACAAAATAATAATAAAAAAAATAATAATAAAAAGAATTTGTGAAATTGTCATTAAATTCGTTTTATTATTATTATTATTTTTTTTTAAATTAAGCACTTAATTACAAATAATTATCTTTTATTAATTTATTGTGTTTCAAAATAACATAAAATTTATGTAGGTATCTGATCTTGAAATTACTTTTTTTCAAAAAAAATTGTTATGTCAGATATTTCAAATATTACGTTTCCAAGTAGGAAATTGCAAGATCTATCAAAATCAAGAAAAAAAAATTGGGGTTGCTATTTAAAAAAATTGTCAATGACGTCACTGCCCAAAAATGGGAAGTGGGGGAAAATTGAATTTTATTTAAAAAATTGCGCTTTAAGTAAACAAAATTGACCTGTCCGAGCATTTTTTTCGAAAAACCAGCTACTTCCATTATAATGAATTTATTCCATACATTAGCGACATACTGTATACCAAATACATAGTACATCTTCTGATATACAGATCAGAGTGGACATTTTCTGCTTCCTATTCAATTAGGAAACGCTAAACTTATACATAGCAAACATAAATTTTTACATTATTTAGATTTAGAAGAAGTAGTTAAACAAGTTAATAATTTAGTTAATCATTTTGAATCGATAAAAAATAGTATAGTTCAAGTTAATACAACTAACCCTATATATTATCATAGTTTATCACAAAATATGTTAACAAGGATAGCATAATTAATAATTACTCTTCAGAAAAAGATTAATAATTTAATTCCTCATGTAAGACATAAAATAGCTCTAATAAATGCAATTGGAAAAATTAACAAATGGCTGTTTGGAAATCTTGATTCTGATGACGAAGAAAGATATAATGATATCAAAACATGGCAAGTAAACCAAAAAAATATTATCAGTGAAAAAAATCTTCAAATTTCGTTGTACAAAAGGTTTGTTGATCATTACAATAAATCAATCACAATCTTAGACAAAAATCAAGAAAAATTTAAAGTTAATATGGAAAAAATTCAAGCAGCTATTTATAATACTAATATACTTGAAAGTTATATTAGTTTTCAGGCCATTATATCACAAATTGATTTAGATTGTCAAATGGCAATTACTTTATAGATAATTTAGAAAAGGCTATAACCTTTGCAAAATTAAATACTTTACATAATTTTATAGTTTCCAGCTCCAGATATAAAAAACATGATAAAATATTTACATAAAATGTTGATTAAATTCCGAAATTTACAAATTTATTAACGTATTATCAGTTCTTAGGAACGCAAATATCAATTTCGGAATCTAAGTTAATTTTTGCAATACATTTTCCTATTTTTGAAAGTAATACCTTTGAATTTTATCATTTATTCCCAATTATCCAAAACCAAAAAATGTATATTCCCCTATTTGGCACGAACACATCAAGATACACAGTTTGAACGAGAAGAATGTCCATCCCTTTAAGAAATCTATTATTGTCAATAGAATTTTATCCCCAGAGATAATTGTACTCTCCAACTTCTAGAAGAAGAAACTTTGACAAATTGTCATATTTTAAATGATGAAATCTTAATATTCCCATCAAAGCCTGAACAAATTCTATTAAAATGTAACAGTAATCAGTATATAGACATAAGGTCACCTGTATTAATCAAAATACCAAAATCTTGTGTAATTTGGACCAATGAAAGAAGATATATCAACAACATTCAACTAAGCAGAGGAAAGCCATCCATTCTACCGAAGATCGACATGAGGAAAATTCAAAATCTTATCAAACTTTTAATATAACTAAATTAGATTTTAATGATTTATATGAAATTAATCAAATTTCTTAACAATTAAGGCCAATTAAAGAAATTCAAAATAATTTTAATTTTTTATAACTAATTTTAGATAAAAAATGTTATTCTTAAAATGTCAGCAGCAGTAGCCCCCGGCTTAGCAGGTTCACTATTGTGTATCGATATCTGCAATTTTATTAGCAAGAACGCATTTTATAAAAAAAATTTATCAACCGTGTAATCTTTCTTATTTAGTAGCAGAAAGTTTACTACACCTTGGCAAATATTGGAAGTGTAAATACCGTAAAAAAGTAGGTATGTACATAGAATTCCATAAACGGCAAATATGTATAAATACGTTCTCTAGATGGGCTACGTGACGATGAACATGTATTAAATATATTTGGTCAATTTATGTGTCTGTTGCTGATGTAGTTCTTCTGGTACTTATGCCGACAAAATCAAACAAAACGGTATTTTTAATTTTTGCTAATTCCATATGCAATTTTAATGAAATTATGAGATTTATTTTGAACTTAGATATGAGAAAATAAATATAAGCATTATAAAAATATTAATATTTATTTGATAGTATTAAAATCATCACAATATAGAGGTCTATAAAAATCTTTAGAAGTGTAAATAATAAAATTACAAATTAAATATAAATCACAATTACACTGAGTGTAAAGACAATTATACAGCTAGATACGCAATTAATGAACAGATCATTATCTTCAATTGTTTTTTTAATTTAGATTTTAGTAATGTCACCCTCAGTGAATGGGATAAGCCAAAATGGTCAATTTTATTGGCTTTTATTTAAATAGCGCATTATTTCAAAATATCCTTAAAATAGCGTTATATTTTGGATTTACCGTATTTATTAGAAACCTCTTGTTACCCGCATGTGTTAATAAAAAACAATTTGTTATTAAATATGTAATAATCATCTGAAGTACTTTGCATTCCAGAAGTATCTAAAGGTAACGGCTGTTCTTCCACTTACAGTCAGTCATTACGGCATCAACAGTATATAAAAGTGAATTATACTTTCTGTTTACAATGTCTGACTGTAGCTGCGTCGTTTTCAGTTCCTAACGGTGAGGTCACATAAACTAGAACCTACCGCAAACCACACTTACTACAAGACATATACCCAGTGAAGAAGTATTTTGTATAGCCACGTCCTACTTAGTATTAAGACGATGGAGTTTTATTTTGAACTGGTACCAGATGGAACAGAATACGAAAGAATGGGCGAAATTGTAGATATATGCTTTAAAAAATAGTTCATAAATAGTATTGAGATTGTCAGAGAAGCGTGAGATGATACTAAGAAAGATTTATGATATGTTAGGGATGAGGAGTTAATACACTATTCTTCCCCCCATATACTAAGAAATATTTACTAATAGTTAAGTGCAGAATTATAAGACTTTTGCAACATGTAATATTTAAAGAATTCACTGTGAATTGTGGATGACCTCGCGTAATTCGTCCTGAAAATTACTCGTGGTTTGTCTCGTAAAATGGGAGTTTCAAAAGATGTAGTCTACAGGGATCAACTTCTACGTCCGTATTATCTTCAAAGTTTGCATGAACTTTTACCAGCAGATCCCGAATCGCACCTAACATCTTGTAGATTTAATCAAGAAAGATATATTCACTTTTATAGTAAAATTCTGTTCACCAATGAAGTGTTCTTTACGAGAAGAAACATAACAAAATTCACACAAATCAATTTGAACATGAGTTTGTAATTAATGTATGGGTAGGAATAATCGGAGAATATAGCTCCCGTTATTTTACCTGTTGAATGATGAAAGGAACCTAAATTTTCTTCAGGATTCATTACTAAAAAATGTACCGTTACTTCATGGTAACATGAGTTTTTTTTTACTTGACGGAACACCTCCTCATTTTACACTTGCAGAACCACCTACTTGTATAGTTTTCCAATAAATAGATTACCAGAGGAGCTGAGGCCCTTTTGAAATGGTCACTCTTATCAACGGTTCTTAATTTTGGGCCAAAATTCAAAATATCGCAGAAACAAATAAAAATGATCGACAAATGCTATAGAACGTATGAAAATGGGCCATGTTCACATGTGAGATATGCTGTTTTATAAATTATATTGTAATAGTTAGTCGCTATACAAGTTATTCTAAATAGTCAGTTCGTTAAAAAAGCCAAAAGTTTTTAAATTAAGCCCAATTGAAATTTAAAATTTGAAATTATACGTCATCGGGAATAGACCAATCATCTTGTGTCGAAGTTTTTTTTGTTATACAAAACCAAGCCAACGAACAAACCGACACACAGAATGTCGAAGTGAACGCACATCTAAGTGACATTAAAATTGACAGCACCTAACCTTAGTTTTTTGTTTTGGTCAGGGCTGGTATCCAGCCCTGGTTTTGGTTTAATTTTATTATTAATATGAATCAGCTGGATTTATAAAAGTTGAATCAAGTGTTTTACCCATTGTAAACGAAAATATGATTACCGAGATGATTACTGCATTTTTTAACAATACTCAGTTTACAAAAGTTAGAAAGGTAAGACTTTGTTTTAATAGTAGGTAGTTACAGTTTATATGGAGCAAGTAAAACGTATTTATCTCAGGTTTTATTTTTAGATCTGCCAAGCAAGAATATGGGGATAATTTCTTTTTCCATAAGAGACAAGGAGACAAATTACACCTAAACATAAAGTACGGCAAAAACCTTCTGATGTTGTTGTTGTAATTAACAAAAATGAAAATTTTAGTGCACAATATGCTGCATGTCAAGGTTTGTAATATTTATTATGCTTTTTTGTTTTTATATTACATATAATAAACAGTGTATAAGGCCCTTTATTACTATAAATATTTTTTTTCTAATTTTGACATATAGACATTTTTGGTAATCGCAGCAAGTGTTAAAATAATCTAGAAACAGATTTTGTTAGTGAACCTAGTAATAATTATGATACCAAAGAATAGGCTATTTTTATACCCTTTTCAAAAATTTTATGCTCCTCGTTTTTTGCAAAACTTAAAATGCTCTATAGCTTCGAACGAAGTCAGCAAAGCACCTCTGTTTTATAAAGTTTTTTCTGTAAAAACAGCAACTTGAAATATTATATTTTTAAAAATACATGGTGCTTGCTAACCTTCGAAAGAAGCCAGCAGAGCAATTCGGTTTTTTTAAAGCTTTTTTCAAAAACCACACCCCATTTTTAGAATATTTTTAGACTCTTGAAATATTGTAAAACTTTACTAAAAAAATTGCTATTTTTAAATAATACAGGGTGCTTTGTTGGAACAAAGTCAGCAGGACACTTCAGTTTTTTAATTTGTTTTTTTTTTTATATATATATATATAAAAACAACTACTTATGACACATGTTTAGGCTGTTTTAAAATCCTAAAAATGTGGTAAGTACATTTGTTTTTAGAAGTCAGCAAGGAATTGCGAATCTTTTTTAAAATGCCAAATTTCGAATATTTTATAATATTGTAGGAGCCAAAAAACGTGGTGTGGTTTAAAAAAAAACTGGGGTGCTCTGCTGGATTCGTTTGAAGCTAACAAAGCATCCCGTAATTTTTTATTTTATAATACTCAATAGCCTAAAATGAGACATAGCTGTTTAAACAAAAAATTGTATTTTTAAAAATAGCAGTTTTTTTTGAAAAGCTCTATAATATTTCAAAAATGTGAAAATGTGGTGAGGTTGTTTTTTTTTTAAGTTTTGAAAATCCGAGGTTCTTTACTGGATTCGTTCAGAGCTAGTAAAGCTCTACTCGTCTTGTTACATAAAATAAAGGCATTTTGTAGCTGGTTATATAGTTATTTTGTAACTGCATATCTAACCCTTTTATTTTTTTCAGTTGGTTGTAAATATGTGGCTTCATAGAAGAAGTGAGGAACCATCTGTAACATCTACTCAGTGTTATTGGAAAGGCTCTAATTTATCAAAATGCGTAAATATTGATGTACACTTGGCTAGATTGTTAAAGAAACCTCTTCATCCACTACAGGAAAATATATATGAGTACTTTTATATTCTTAGGATTTGTATATATTTTTTATTTGTAAATAAATTGTTTTTTTACTTCATTTTTCTCATTTTTTATTAAAAGGTTAATAAATAAAATTTTCACAGATTTTTATATTTTTGTTTGTAAACAATAATTGAAGAGTTTTTATTAAAAATCACCAATGTTAATAATAATAACTTAAGTCAATATTATTCTTTCTCCTTTTTTAAAGCTAGTATCAATAAAGATATTACTTTAGCTTGACCTATGATCAATTTTTAAATTTTGTGATATATTTGGTTCGACAGAAAAAAAATTATAACCCTTTGACATTGGTTGTTTTTACTTAGATTTTCATAACAAATAAAGGGAACTGCAAACATGTTTTACTATCGTAATAATGAATAGCAACATTAAATTTTTTTTTTTCACATTTATCACTGTTGTCATTTTCATAAAGGATTGGTATGAAGGCACACTTTCTGGTTTTTTGAAAAAGGTGGCAAGAATTGTGATATTTTTAAATTTATCACCAGTGATACCACATGTAGTTACCCGATTTATTGGAATATATAGACTTTGCTACCACATTCAACTGAACTTGGTTGTTTTTAATATTTATCACTGTGACATAGGCGTTTTTGTCAAATTGTTTCATTTTAAACTGCTGTAAATAGGTGCCTTTGTTTTGGTAGTTTTAGTCCCAAAAAAATCTATGCATATACAGGTACTCATTCCTCTTTGATTTGTTCGAAAAGTTAAAATTTTATAAAAAATTACATTGGCTGTTTAAAAACTCATTATAATCCCTGAAATGTGATAATTAGGTAAATTAAATTAAAAAAACAAACAAAAAAAATTTATTAAATTAATATTTACTCTTACAAAATAGGTTCTTGTAAGTTAACAAGCAATTATGCAGATATTACTAAGTAAATGTACTTGCTTAAAATTCACACACGAATGTGGTTTTAACATGTTAAATTAAATTAACTAACTCTTTCCACATGTATTCTTAGAGATGCTATTCTTTTCTCGATTCTTTTACTTAATTGTACATCTTCTGGAGAACTTTTTTCATTCTGTGATACACTAGGTGTGGCTTTACTAAAGTGCATCCCATGTTTTCAAGTAGCTGAATATTCTGAAACCCCTATCTGCCATTATATGGGATCCAGGAACCAGTTTGTTTAAATACCCACATTTTTCTATTATTTCTTTATCACTAGTTCTTCCACAAAATGAAGAATAAATTCGGTATCTTCAAAACTTTCAGGAGATTCTGCATTTTCTTCCAGAAGGGTTTTTAGGTTATTCACCTAAGAATTTATAGTAGCCTAATTTTCAATTTCCTGAAGGGGACAATTAGCAGAAATTGCTGCTATATCTTGATAATCCGGTGTATTTTTATTAAAAAGTTTACGAGAAACATCGCTAGTAGAAGGTTGATTTTCTTCTTTCCAAATTTCTAGGAACACTAATAAATATTTTTGAAAATGAATGTGAATCATTATCACATTCTGGAACAAAACACTTTTTCGTAATCATAATATTTATAAAAAGTACAAAATTAAACACTCAAATTCCAAATAAATTCTTGATCGAGACACTATGATGACAGATGCCATACACAGTGCTGCCATACACAGTGCTGCCATTTTGCCATTTTCTGAATTATTAAGTGACTTTGAAAACAATGAAACGTTAAATATGGTAAAAGTTTAAACAGAAATAATACTTTCAAAACACATTTGATATTATATATTTAAAAGATATTTGTTTAACGATGTTTTAGAAGTCTAAAAGTAAGAAGGAGTACACAAACGAACGTACATCACTTCTCGTAAACCTTCTAGCCGGCAACGTTGTGCGCTAGCTCCTATTGGTCTATTCCCGGTGACGTCATAAATTTTTAAAAAATTCATAACTCCGGCAAATGAATAGATAAAAAAAAAATAAAAAAAATGTAGTTTTATTTTTAACTCTACTATTCATAAAAAAAATTTCAAAATTTTTGAACATGCCCCATTTTTTGCGTAGGATTAATATGTGCATTCAAAAAAAGGAGGACCACATCGAACAACTTTTATAAATGAATATAAGACTTTTGCAGGTTTTAATTACTGGCAGTTCCACAAATTTGGGTTTCGTACCTCTAAATCGGCTACAACACCCACTTGTACATTAGAAGTTTATTGACGTGGGTTCGATTTATGAACCAATACATCTTTCTGTCCCCGCTGCAGTCTTTTGTTTCAAATATGCTTACTCCATATTTGCCGGATATCTAAATGAATTCGCAAGTATTTCGTTTATTGGCAGAGCGGTGTTATTCATGGTTACAGCAGGTACAATTTTCTTTCTTAATGTGAATATTTGCGTATCGACATAATACTAAAAATTTTGACTCGCCATAGTTTAAACAATATTTCAAATGTGCAGATAATTCTGTAGTATTTGCGTAGCTACGACGGGAGCTTCATGACATGCCCATATGATAGTAACATAGGCGTAAGTTGCAATTGTTGTATTATTTAAAATTGGTATTTCTCCTGTATATAGGAAGGTATATTGTGTGTTCGAGGATACGGCCTTGAGGTTCCCAAGAATGGATAGGATACATAGTAGTGTAAGCCTCCCCTAAGTCGTCTCGAAAGTTTTTAGCTAAAAAAAAAAATGTCAAAGAGATCCGTGAAACAAACATAAAATCACTTGAATCAATTTAATTTGCGAAACGCACACGGTGACGTCATAAAGTAGGGCGGGGCACACGAACTTTCCACTCATTGATATAAAATAAAAAGGATGTGCTATGACGATACTAAAAGTGTCCGCACAGTTTTACGTCATATGTCAAACTCGAAAGTGGAGCTAGTCAGTTTTAGTTAGAATAAATACAATTTTGACTTAAATGATATAAAAACACTTTCATTCAGTCAATCTTCAAATATACAAATATTAACGTCAAATTAATCAATAAACGACTTAATATGCGTTCACTTGTCATATCGCAAAATAGTGTTTATGTCCTCTTTACATTATTATATCTCGATGTTTTCAATCAAGCAGTCAAACTCTAAAATTCACAATTTTAATTGTGTTTATTTGTAAAATAAAACTTCGAATTTAATAAATAGGAAGTATGTGTATCAATTCAATGATTGTTAACGGAACACGTCTCCACGCTCCAGGTATAACATTTACTATTATTTCAGTTGTTTATTTATATTTAGTTTCGTTCCAGTTTCTACAAAATAGTCATGTGTTTTATACCCAACTCTAAAACAAAAAACTGCGTAAATGGATACAATGTCATCGGTACTCTTTTATAGGAAAACCATTAAAATTAAGAGATGACTGAGTTCTATCAAGAAATGGGCTATTATGGCAATGTTGTAAAATACGTATCTTTAAGCAGAGATCTTAGATTGCAGTTGCCAGCCAAGAAAAAATCATTGTACATTGTACCAGAAGGTATTTTACAAGTATGACAATTTTATTATATATTTTATTTGAACAAGGATAATTTCTTGACCTTAGTACAATTTTGTATGAATAATTGTTTTATTTTGTAGGTTGTCCCTAATGAATTCGAAGTTATAGGAATATATCCTATCTATAAATGCTAGAGGTACTGATAAACAGTGTCAGACTGATGTAGCGGTGATGATTTTACTCGAATGATGGTGTCGCATGCATTTACAAAAAAAATGGAAGCTAAACTTACATTAGTTTTTTTTTAAATTAATATAAAAAATAAATATTGCACTTGGCTAAATTAATTTAAGAAACAAAATAGTTGAGTCTATGTACCTATATCATGAAGACTTAATTAAATATTTACCAATATCAGTACCTGGGAGGTAAACTGAACTAAGTCGTACTATTTATAGAAGCATGTTGGAGGTATATGACACTATGTCGTAGAAAAATTGTTATCAGAACATAAAAATATGTTACCAAACCTAACAATATTAATTAATTAATTAATATATTATCAGATAAAAGATATGTCGAAGAATATAAAAATATATTAAGTTCACTTGGATATATTTCGTATATAAACAAATCAACTAGATTTTAATCCAAAAATTGTCTGGACCATTTTTATATTCGAAGTCAAATTCATTATAACAAAGACTTAATATTTCACACAGATATTACAGATCATTCATTAACTTCCATACGTTTTCAAATTGAAAATTGTAATAAAAAATAAATAATTCTACCAAGAGTTAACGAAAAAAAGTACATTAATTACAAAACTTTAAAGTTGGACCCAACTTCAGAATGAAATAAAGATCCAAATAATATGGCAAATTATTTTATTCATACATTAAATAAATATATACACAAAAATACAAAAAACATTAAAAATAAAAAAGGGAAATATTTTACGAAATAGGTGGATTACGCCAAATTTGTCAGAAACAATTTTTTTTTATTTAGTGCAAATTTACAATCTACTCTAATTACAAAACAAATAGTATTTAGCAAATAGTTTGATTTGTGGCTTGTTTTGGGCACCATCCATTGATGATTCTCCAATACACCTAGTCAGTTAGGTCTTTTGGCCATGTCATTTTGAGCCTTCTTCCCAATAGCAGCAGCTGATAAAGTAAATTTATAGTTTGGCTAAGTTTCTTCCTTTGGCTTTGTTTGCATGTAGTGTGATAACATCTTTTATAAATGGTATCCCAAGGTCATTGTGGATTGTTGCATTGGTAACGTACCATGGAGCATTTGCTATCAAACGCAACGTCTTTGATTGAAAGGTTTGTAGTATTTTCGTATTTGACGGTTTGCTGCAACCCCATAATTTGACACCATAGCTCCAAATCGGTTTTAGTATTATTTTGTATAGAAGACTTTGTTTTTTAATGACAGCTGAGATCTTTTACCTAGCACCCAATACATCTGTTTAACTTTTAGATTTAGGTGAGCTTTTTTGTTTTTATATGATTTTTTCCATGTCAGCTTCCTCTCCAAATGGAGTCCTAGGTACTTAACTTCTGTTTTGATGGGGATGGGAACGTTATTGATGTAAACCTACAGACAATTGCACCTTCTTGTTGTGAATGTAATTTGTGTGGACTTTTCACCATTAACCTTAATCTTCCATCGTTTTAACCATGTCTGTAGCAAGTTTACAAAGTTTTGCAGCTTTTCAGACGCTCTATCTGGATTTTTGTCTGATGTAAGGATTCCTGTGCTGTCGGCGAATGTTGCCACAACGATGTCATCTTCAACAGGTATGTCAGCAGTAAATAGGAGATAAAGAAAGGACCGAGGACACTTCCTTGAGGAACTCCGGATTGTATAGGGTGGTATTTTGAGAATGAGGTATTTATTTTGATTTGAAAGTATCGCTCATTCAGGTATGTTTCACTAGACAAATGCTTTTTCTCTTTGTATAACAGGCCTTTATGCCATACCTTGTCCAGAGCTTTTCCTACATCGAGGAATACTGATGCATACATTTTCTTTTCTTCTAAGGTTCCTTTGATATAATTAACAATACAATGACACTGCTGTATTGTCGAGTAATTTTGTCGAAAGCCAAATTGATGATCAGGTATGATGCGATTTATATCTACTGTTTTAAAGATTCGGTCTAGAAGAAGTCTTTCGAAGATTTTTGACATTTTTGGTAGAAGGCTTATCGGGCGGTAGGAAGTGGGTTCTGTGGGCGGTTTTCCCGGTTTCACAATCATGATGATTTGTGCGTATTTCCATTGAATTGGAAAAAAACAATTGATGAAAAAAATAGGTTATATAAAGCTACAATAAAAAATCCTTACGATATGGAATTGAAAAGTAGATATAATTATTTAAAACAGCACACAAAAAATTTAAATAACGTTTTAAAATAAAATTATTTTCAAAATAATATTGAACAAAGTGAAAATAAATCGAAGGCTCTCTAGGATACATTAAACAAGGCTTGCAATTACCTTAAACCTAAAACAAAAATAGGGAACATTAAATTATCAAATGGAGAACGTAGAAAATAGCTAACAATTTTAATAAATATTTTAGTAACATTGGTAAAATACCACCATCAGAAATACCTCAAGTAAAAGATTTTCGAGAGGATTTTACAGAAAGTATAAATTTATTTAATTTAATGTAAAAAATATATAATAATAATAATAAATTAATGTTTTAATTGTTTTATAAATCCATATACTTTTATTAAAACTAACATATATACTTTTTATTTACGAATTCTATTAAAAATTGTATTTGTCAGTATGGGCAGAAATACTCCTTTAATACCAAAACAAATTGGCGCTGCTGTCGCGCACGGAGCGAATAAGTGTTTTGAAATTACATTTATCAAAAAGTTAACGAATAATATTACAAAATGGCGGGCAAAGTGTTAAGGTAATATTGCAACGTGACAGTATTTTTTGATTATTTTTTCTGGATAATTCTACCTAAATAAACAATAAATTAATAACTTCAGCTGGAGTTTAAAAACCGTATAAACTAGTGTAGGTACCTACAAAATATATCGGTATACATATAATTTTCTGATATTAGTGACAATTTTTTATACAATATACAATAGAGCTGATAATCATCTATTTTCTTGTGAAGGTGTTATTTAAATACTGGGTATCTATTTTGTACAGACAGGTACTTGACAATGCATGTGTAGAACCAATTAGTTAATAAAATAAAAATTATAAAACTTATAATAGTTATTGTCTTGCCTA
This sequence comes from Psylliodes chrysocephalus, assembly GCA_927349885.1. Classification (NCBI taxonomy): domain Eukaryota; kingdom Metazoa; phylum Arthropoda; class Insecta; order Coleoptera; family Chrysomelidae; genus Psylliodes; species Psylliodes chrysocephalus. The sequence continues at coordinate 11,915,810 of OV651815.1, forward strand.
TTATTTTTTGCCAGACCCTTTTGGATACAGGTAAATTGGGTTGAATCACATTATTTTTATCCCAGGAGATAGTTAAGCTATGTCCCAACTTCTTATAATTAGTATTAAACTATGTTTTGCCAACGTACTAACGGATTTCCGGCAAAAACTTTTTTTTCTCGCTATGTATTCGGAATACATTTCACCAGACTAAACCGTAAATGGAGAAAGAACCACGCGAGAGTGAATATTCCTTTTGATAGTTTCTCCTTCATAGTCAAAGAACACTGCCAAGTTCAAGAGCGAGAAACCGTTTCATCCTCATCTTCATCTTCGATTTCTTTATCAACAAATTATAGTGAATGACATCAAAGAAGATTCTTCAGTGTACGTTCGGTACGAGTATAGGTTTCTGGGACAACGTTGAATTCGTTTGAGTACTGTTATAGTTTGGTTAAAATGTGCGTCAATTTGAGGAAGCTTAAGTATTATATTATGTTGAAATTGTGCGATTTCCTTGTGGTATTTTGATGATTTTTGTGACTGAATTGAAGTTAGTTAAAGAGTTCGTTGATTATAAGGAATTAAATATTAATTAATCAGGTATGATTTTAATTTAATTATATATTTTTTTATCCTGTGCCCAATATGTAACACTATTTCTTATTGTAGAATAGAATAATTTTATTAACTATTTTACATAAATCATTATGTTTATAGCAAGTCATAGGTGGTAACAGAATTTGAACAATATAAATAAAACAAATAAAACAATAATTATTAGAGTACCAGAATTTGAACAATGTAAATAAAAACAATAATTATTAGGTACTTATCAAGGTTAAAATTGTGATGAGGCAGAGTGACAGTGAGATGTCTCATACAGACCGAAAATGAGCTACATAATAATTGACAGATAAAAAACAATGTCTCAATAGATATTTTTTTAATGTTTTTTTAAAAGCATTAATACGTAAATTTTTAAAGTTCTGCGGTAATATGTTAAATAAGTTATAATTTAGGGAATTTATTTCAGATAGACATAACCTAAAACGAGTATTTCTAATACAATGTGAATTACGTGTCTTGTAATTATGAATATCGGACTGTTTCAGCAAAACAGATTATTTCATATGAATTTCAACAAGTGTATGATGTAGATATTAAGAAGGTAGTGGCATAATTTTAAATTTAATAAAATGTTGACAATGTTCTCTGAATCCAATGTTAGCCATAATTCTAAGCTTTTTTTTGCATCCGGAAGATTTGAATAGATTGAGAAGAGTTTCCCCAAAGTGGTACACCATAGCTGACATGCGAATGAAAGAGAGAGAAATACGTAGTTTTGAGGGTATTTAAGTTGGTAAGTTTTTTCAACTGCCGAAGAATAAACAAAGAACTAGAATAGTATATTGTTTCACGAGTGACGAAAAAAATGATTTTCGACGAGTAAAACACTATACTTTTTCTACGAACTCTATTATGTCATGTAGGTACCTACTAAAATGAAAAAAAAAAAAAAACAAACGTTAGCAAATGCTTTATTTTGTGTTAGGAATAACAAAAAATTAACCAACAATTAAATATTTCAGAAATATTATTTATTATTTAAATATTGATTTATTGTTATATTTAAACAATTGTTCAAAATTATGGGGGTATCACACTCAAGCTTTTTATTTATTGAGGTAGATGCCGACATGTTTGTTCTACTGTTAAATGTCATTTCAGATGATGATGCGCCATAATCGGATGAACTAGTAGTTTCCTTATTTTGTACAGATTGTAAAATTTTGGTTTGTATTTGGTTTTTACTGTTCGTGGATTCATCAACATATCCTTCCGCAACACTACTAGATTTCCAACCACCGTGCTTTTTTAACAGAAGCAAGTCACCTCCTGCATCCACTAATAGCGTTGCGGATGTTCTGCGGAAACAGTGCCCAGTGTAATCTTGAGGATTCGGAAGCGTTAAAAACTGAGCAATTTCGTTAGGAAATTTACTGATTTTATTAATTCCAACAACCTGTCTGCTACACTTTCCATTCTGATAGTTAATAAAGAATCTTGAATTAATTTGATCCATGTTTGCGGGACGTAGGCTCATATATTTTTTAGAAATATCATAAAAGGGTCCAGAAATATGAAAAGAACGCGGAACTTTTGTTTTTGTATTACGGAGTTTAACTAACAGAATACTTCCAGTATCCTTTACATCGCTTATTGGTAAATCTTTTAGTTCGTGGCAACGACAAGCGCCAGATAATCCAAAAACTAATGCTACCTACAAATATTAGTAGTTATGTATTAAGTATTTGTTAAAATAAAAATAATAATTCCGTTATCTTTGTTATTAAATATTTATAGTCAGGTGCATTCTTTAGAAAAGTCTTTATGTCTTCAGGCGAAAAAATTTTGGATTTTTGGCTTTTAAAACCATCAGATTTTCTTTTCAAAAGCGAACGTAACTTTGGATATTTACTAATATTGACATCATTTTTAACAGAGAGTGTAGTTCTTAGCATCGAATAAATGGACCATAACGTCGACGGTTTAAAATTTGAACATATTTCTCCAAAGTATGCTAGTAGTACAGTTTCCGAAAATGATTTCACTTTATTTTTTTCTCTCCAGTCCAAAAATTTGATATAAATTTCTTCATATCTCTTTTTTGATTTGGCCGGTAATAAATCTGAAGAGGTTTCTTCAGCTTTAAAAATAATTTCTGGGGGAGTACAATCGCTTTCTGACTCAGACATCATGAAAATGTGTTAAATTTAGGACGAACTGAAACTGACAGTTCTCAAAAGTGATAAAACTTCAAATAAACAAATGAAATCCAGAAAACTAGATGTAGATTGGTTTAATTTGCACTATTTTTATACATTTTTATTTTATCTATATTCATTAAAGTTTAGGTAAAAACGCATATAGAATTTAATGAGCATCTTTTTATTTCATTATTAATAATTATAAGCTGCCAAAATATTATACGAGGCGACTGATATATGAAAATATGTAACAACTTACTTTCGTCACTAGAGACGAAAGTAAACGTTATGGGATTTTTTCTCACTAGTGACGGAAATCAAGCTTTCGCTGAAAGTATCCTGTGGCGAAAGATGTCTTTTTGTAAGGGTTCGTAGAAAAAGTTTTTTCTTTAACTGATTAATGTGGGCCGACCAATTGAGTTTGTCATCCAATGTAATACCAAGTAATTTTACGTTTTTTGTTTCACATTTTGAGATAATTTGATTATTGGCAGATATCTGCATATTTTATGTTTTTTCACTGTTAAGTTTTAATTTGTTGGTCGAGAACCATGTGTTTGCTTTGTCCGCAATTTCATCAAACGAAGAAATTAAATTTTTATTATTTTTGTCTGTTAAGATGAGTGTTGTATCATCAGCAAATAAAACTAATTTATTAGGTAGCATAAAACGGCTTAGATCGTTAACATAAACAATGAATAAAAGGGGGCCCAGGACAGAACCTTGTGGAACCCCTTGCCTTACAGCCTGAAAGTCAGATACAACACCATTACTCATCACAGCTTGTTGTCTGTTACTGATATATGAATTTATTAGTACAAGCGGAATTCCCCTAACTCCATAAAAGCTTAGCTTTTCCAGAAGAATATCATGAGAGACGCAGTCGAAAGCATTTGACAGATCGCACAACATTACTGCTGTGTGATTTCCCTGCTCAAGTTCCTCAACTACATCATTCACAACATTGAGAACAGCCTATGTAGTAGAGCGAGAGCGTCTAAAACCATATTGGGAGTTGCTGAAGAAGTTGTTTAATTCAAAATACTCACATAATTGTTTTTTAATCATTTTTTCAATAACTTTACCAAATATTGAAACAATACATATGGGACGATAGTTATCAATTTTCGAGACATCACCTTTTTTGAAAATTGGTAATACTTTAGAGTATTTAAGTACTTCAGGAAATATACCAGTGGATAAAATTAAATTAATCAGTTCAGTAAACGGTTTTATTATAATATTGTAAGTCTCTTTTAAAATTTTACTATTGAGTTCATGAGTGTCAACACATTTAGAATTTTTTAGAGAAATAATTGCGCCAAAACTTCCTTCAGACTCAAGAACAGGGCGGAAGAAAAATGAGCTAGGGAATAGGAAAATGTTTAAAACTCAGAAGTTCGGCATTCGAAACATTAGGAAGATATCTTATGATATTTGCAGCAGTTGTATTAAAAAATGTATTTATTTCATTTGGTGTTAAATCAGGAGTTACTAGATTTCTTTTTAAATTGTTTCTTTCGAAATTGATTATTTGCCAACATGCCTTGGCTTTATTGTCTGCTCGAGTAATATATTCATCGTAGCCCAGTTTTTTTGTTGATTTCAATTTTTCATTGTACTCGCTTTTGAGTTTCTTGTATGTTTTTATGTCATTTGGATCTTTTGTAACGTCTGTTATTAGTTTAATGGTTGAGAGATCGTTTCTTAGAGATTTTAGACTGTTATTAAACCATATTACTGGTGAATTTCTTAAATTAGTCTTACATTGTCCCAAGGGAAAATATTTCATACTTAAGTTATGGTAAGTATTGATAAGAAAAGTTGACAAAAAAATTACATCATTACTTTTTTACAAAAAATACTCCAATCTATACTACTTAGAGACTGTTTAAACATCTTTATTCTATTATCTGTAATACACCTTTTAAGACAGTTTGATTTTTATTTTTTGTTAAACTATTATTGTAACTCACAGAAATGCATTGGGCACGGTGGTCTGAAAAGGCGGGTTCAAATACACCGGAAGTAGACAATTCGTTTGCCAAATTTGTAATTATGTTATCTATACAATTTGAAGATGAAGCTGTAATTCTAGTATCATCATGTATTATAAGAGATAAACCAAAAGACTTCAACAAACATTCAAAATTGAAAAGAATTTCAGATTGTGATTTAAAATTAATATTAAAATCGCCTAATATTATTAATTTGTCATACTTTTCTAGTAATTTGTGTAATACAAGTTCAAAATTCACAAGAAAAATATCAGTAGTTCCTTTGCCAGACCTATAGACAGTTAAAATTGTAGTTTTTAAAGATGACAGATCTACAGGGTATGAGCACCATTTATGGCCATCTTAAAGTATTATAGGAATTAAAAAAATCTTTAAAAAATCACAAAATTACCATACGAATCTGAAAATTAACCAAAGCAAAATAGTAATATTTTTCTATTTATATTTTAGTGGTATTCAATCTAAACAATAGGGTTATTATCTATTAAAACATCGAATACATAAATATTGATTTTGTTCCATTTATGGCCACTCTGTTCCTGGTGTGGCCTTTTTAGGATCCATTTATAGCCATTTTGCCACTATTATTTAAAAGACAAATAAAAAAAATGTTTTGACAGTATTTATTCGTTAAATACAAAAGTAGAACAACATTTATTTTTTCACTAAAGTAGTAGCCTCTTAATTTTTTTAACTGGAGGTTGAATTTCCTCCATAATATAAATTCTGTCATATCAAATTTCGTTCTTTTTTTCGGGCCATTTCCAATCATTTCCATAATTTTCCATTGTGCTAACTAGTACTTGGTTTTTCTTTTCATCTGTAATTATTCCTGAGAAAAATTGTTCCTCATATTTTACAATTTCATATTTACAACTGTAGGACTCAGACATGTGACTAATATTCAATTTTTTTCCTTGACTTTTTTAATTCGTCTTTTTTCAGAAAATCTTCAGGATTTGTTTCTTCGTTTTTGAATTTCTTAAATATTTTCAGATGACTTTTCTTTAATTTTTTCATCGCCAGTATGGCTTTCATTTATTGATTCATTTTCAACATTTTCTTATACCTCTAGCTCTGCAGATATATCTAATGATATCTGAATTTTCATTTTTTTGCGTATTTTTATTTTTGATACCTTTTCCTGTAATTCCATTTTCTCGAGCAATTCTTTTTGCATCTCTATATTTCTTTTGGCATCTCTATATTTCTTCTTTTGATTTTTTCTGCCATTTCAAGTTCCTTCTGTTTCTGTTTATCCTCTGCAATTTCCAACCACTTAGTAGATGTCAGTACGAAAGGCAAAATTTCGCATTTTCTATTATCTGTAGAGGTATTTTCTTCACGAGGGTAAATCAATATATTACTCAAGATTTCTATTGGGTTTCTTTTTGGCGTAAAAATGATATTAGAATCAAGTAATTTATTGATCAAGCCACTATTTTCCAATATATTTAATGATTAGTTTTCTCTTTCATCTTCTGATTGTTTTCTAATTATTGGTCTATTAAAATATCGGTACTATGGTTTAACAAACCATCATTTTTATTAAAAGGAGATTTATTGTATTCCGGGAAGTCAAATTCTGTAGCATCGGTAAAGTTGTCAATTAGATCTATAATATTGGTTTTTGGTACTTCAAATGTAATAGTATCCGTGAGATTTATATTAGCTTTGAGGATCGCCATATATCATAAAAACATTTATCTGAAGTCTTATATTTCTTTATATCTACGCCATTACGGAATCTAAACATTTTTTCTTTAGTTTTCCATTTGCTTTTCAATGGAAAAAAGAAACTTACACTTTCATTCAGCGTTGTGACGGCATCGAGTTAGGTAGTAGCAGTGTTGAGTGTCGCCTTGCGTCGAGACGCCAAGCGTCGTGGTGGAGAAGAAGGTATTTAATACTGTAATGCATTGGGACACTATACGGTACTACATTGGGGCAAATATACGGTAGACATATTTAGATAGTGCGGGACGTGACGAAGGGTGTCGACAAGGATATTATGAAGAAAATATTTAAGGACGGCAAGCGTCGAGAAGTAGAGCGATAGGACGTTGGGCGTCGGAATAAATGTAAGTTAGGAAATACATAAATGGTTCGGAATGTGACTGCGTTCGAGACGTAGGAAGGTAGGGAAGTAGGATGGCGGGATGTTGAGAGTCGAGACGTTGACACTTTCAGGGATAAGAGGTATTGTAGGATAGACGTCGTTTAGGAAGAGCGTTTTAGGAAAGATACAGACTATATAACTGGATACAAATAATAAAGTGATTGCTTGAATGTAAAATAATAAAATGAATCACATCAAATAATACAAAATGAATGAATCTGAGCTAATTTGGGTCTGGGTTCTTATATCAGTTTTAATTACTTTTTGTGACGTCTCTGTGTGTCTTAGTTCCCAGCGAAAAACGAATCTGGGTGGAAAGGGAGTGGCTGATTTATTACTTGCCTTCCTAGTTAAAAAGTAAATAATAATTACAATTACTTTTTTTCATGTAATTTGTAATTGTATTTAAGTACAGAATATCTTGAAGTAGAATTATTTTTGAAAGGAACGCAAAAACAGGTCGATTTTTATTTCTATAAGATCCTCAACTGTCATACATCACTCCTCTCCTCTACGTTAATCTAACCAATACAATTTAAATAGGGAAAGTACCAAGTATAACACGTCGTCGGAAAGGTAATTTTATGGGGAATTCAGTAATTCTGGGCCCGTTGAGAGATTATTTTCCTTTGCGACAAGTCAACGTTTTCAGAAGGCATGCGCTGTCCGAAGGCATGCGTTGTCCAACAGAAATTTTTAAAAACTTGTTATGAAAAGTAACAATGCAAACATTTTATGAATAATTACGAGGATGGGATGAAAAGTTTCCAGCCTAACATAGAACGCAACACAATAGTGACTGAATAAGAATTTATTTTTCTACATAGTCTCCTTGTAGGGTAATACATTTGACCCAACGATGTTTCAATTTTTTCTTTAAGGTACAACCACATGTGTTCTTAACAAAATAATAGTTTAGGTCCCTGGCTATCTGAAATCGGCAATTACAACATTTTTTAATAGGGACAACATTTTTTATTGCGAAATTTGTCAAAAATTTGTCAAAATTATGTTTTAATACTTTTTCACACATACCTCGCGATATCTCCGGACTAAACAAGATATTTTCCACTTTTTTTTAATCGGCAGAAAAAACGTAAGCGGAGATTACTGCTTTAGTTTCATTAGTATCGAAAACCTAGTTTATTTTTGTAAAACTAGACAAAACTTTAATCTTTACTTTTTTGCAGCACTATTTTCAGTAATCGAGAAACTTTTTTATTTTTCAAAATTTCACTAAACTATCTGCGTACCAAATAAAGCTAAAGCTTTAAGAAAGTTTTTAAAGTAACAATCACAATTCTAAGTATCATAGTTTTCAAGCAATAGTTACTTGAAGTTAAAAGGTTCCGCACCTCCATGGGTCACCGCCACCGCGCCGGCTGTAAATTAATAAAAGTTCCTAAACATTTTAAAAAAGTTATATTTTAGTTATTGCTTTAGTTTAGATTAACAATATAAAATTTTATTATTAAAATTATCTTCATCGCACGAATAAACTCTTTTATAGCAACTTAAATTAGAGATATTTATATTAACCATTATTTGACATTATTACATCTGATCAAACAAAAACAAAAAAAAACTCTCTAAAAAAATTGCAAAAACATTAAACAATAAATTATAAAACTAATTAAACTGAATAACAAAAAACATATTTTAAAAGTCTTCATCTTCGCAGTCTGATAAAATTTCATAGGTCAGGCTGTTACAGCAGTTTGTATATTTGCAGTCATTGCAGGATTTTAACCCTTAATGCAGGTATACTTATTATTGTTGCAATTTTTGTCTGAACATCGTATAGACAAAATTGTTCTTACATCATCGGGCACTGGTTCTTGAGAAGAAAAATTGGCTTTCCAAATATTTTCTTCTCATGTCCATCCGTGTATAGTCGGATTTTCTAGTGGCATATTTTGATTGTGGCTATTGTACCAAATGTTTAATTGATACAGACACCTAAAACAATAATAGATACATATTATAGCTATTTGTAGGTATTTTTTTATTATATTAGCATGGGCGACTTAAAAAAATATTTATTACCTTTTTAAATGTTGTTTAAAAGCATGATCAGTAGGAGGCAAGTCAGAAGATGTGCGATTTGAGTCCGTTGTCAAGTACCACCGTAATTGATTCAAGGAAGCAATATTTTTGTTTTTGTTTCTATACAAATAAAGTATATATTTAGTACTAACTTCCAATGCTCTATCTATCTTGAGATAAAAAGGGAAGATTTTCTTGGTCTTTAAAATCATCAATATTTTTTTGTATAACACATCAAATGCTGTTTTCTTGCCTATCTTATACATCGCATTTATTGTGTCGCATCCAGTTCAGCAATGAATTGCAAGTAGTTTTTTACACATTTGTGTCCCTAAATTGGCCACAATATTGTTAATAGTCAAAAAATGTGAATTTTTACCATGTCCTATTTGTATGTATTAGAGGTGGGAAGTTCGAATCTTTTTACTGAATTAATTCATTTGATTCATTCACCTAAAAAGATTCGTTCTTCAAGATTCGTTCTCAAGTGATTCACTTTAGCGAACCACGAACGATGCTATTCCGCCGATCCGGCGAAGGAAATCGAACCGAACTTTTACGAATTTGAGTACTACCTAACCTACCTACCTACCTACTAGGTCGTTGAGTAAAATAATTATAACCAGATTTATTTTAAAGTAAAGCAAATTAATGTTTCATATTTCATAAAAAAAAAGGCAGCTGAATAATAAATACATCCTTGTCCGTTAAGATAAACAACAATAACACAATTTTTTTTAAATGCCAAATATATAGCCAAAATTAACGCAAAATTATATATTCACGATTCGTCATTTTTTGTTTTAATTTTACTTTGATTTAAATTTATTTATCAGACAACACGCATAAATTGTTTACCTAAGCTTAATACACACCTCCAGTAAAGTGAGAAAAACATTAAAGACACATACCGCCATCGCCTGTCAGTTAGAGTTCTCGTATTAGGCATTCCAAACAAATGAATTACCAGTGGGCAGGTTTGGAATATCTAAGGGTGGCGACATATGGTGTATTCTATCTACTTTACGTAAAATCATGAATAATGGATTACATTTAAATATTTTATGTCAAACACAATAAAAATAATATTTAAAAAACCCACCTATACATTTCTTCATAAATTGGTAGGCTTGGCGAGTACTACTTCGAATAAAAATATCGTCCAAGTTGCAAGACTATGTCGCTACCCCCTTAAATATACAAGAATTTCCCACTGGCACCTATTGTTTGACAGGTCGTTGGAATGCCTAATTATGCCGTAGAACGTAGAACAAAAGCGACCAATTTGCCGATGCCGATGTAAAATACCAAATACCGAATCCGAATCGAATGAACGAAGCAACTAAACTCGGAACTCGGCGTGTTTGATCGATCGCAGAGCCATCGAGCAATTGACTCAAAAAAGATTCGAATCTTTTAAAAACAGGGAATCAATTCATTCGAGTCAGTGCACTGATTCGTTCTTTTTGAACGAATCGTTCGCGAACGACACACCTCTAGTATGTATACATTGCTTTGGGACATATCTGATATTTCACAGTAAAAAGGTAAGAACAAGATCAGGACATCGGTATCAACAAATTTTACCAGAATTGTATTCTCTGCTTTTAGCTCTACTATAACGTGGAGTATCAGTCTTGTGTAAGCTTCTTCTTTCCACCTCTTTTGGCCCTGTAATTCTATTTACTTCAAAATAAAGTTGAGGATTTTCAAATCCACCTGTTACAATTACTGTTTCATAGTCATTTAGTAAATTTGGTACTTCTGTCAAAAATTAGTTTGTAATGAATATAAGTAATGATCGTTTATTCGCCGAAGACCTGATAAATTCTCGAAACTTGGATACTTTTCTAGAACCAGCCACTTTAAATTCACTACTGGAATCACCACGTCTTTGTCGTTCTCCATTTTTTAACAAATTGGGTAAATAGGTATCAAAGACTACTGCAATTCTTTTTGTCCCATGTTTTTTTCCCTCTCGTAAGATTTTAGGAGCAAAGACTTCTCCCAAATCATTATGCGTATGCGGGACGCGGAGATATGTCTGCTCGTTAGAAAGCACAATAATTAAACGCGGCTGCAGAAACTTTCAAGTTTGCGTATTTATTGCTCAAAAACTATGATACTTATAATAGCGATTCTTGTTTTAAAAACTTTCTTGAAGCTTTAGCTTTATTTGGTACGCAGATAGGTTATTGAAAATTTGAAAAATAAAAAAGTTTCTCGATTACTGAAAATAGTGCTGCAAAAAAGTAAAGATTAAAGTTTTGTCTAGTTTTACAAAAAAAACTAGGGTTTCTATACTAATGAAACTAACGCAGTAATCTCCGTTTACGTTTCTTCTGCCGATTAAAAAAAAATTAAAAATATCTTGTTTAGTTCCGGTGATACATCGAGGTATGTGTCAAAAAGTAATAAAACATGATTTTGACAGATTTTTGACAAATTTCGCAATAAAAAATGTTGTCCCTATTAAAAAATGTTGTATTTGCCGATTTCAGATGGCCAGGGACCTAGACTATTATTTTGTAAAGACCACATGTGGTTGTACCTTAAAAAAAATTGAAACCTTTTTGCTCCTTTTTCAGTCCACTAAATATGTTTTTTTGACTAGTGAAGATGTCCATGTTCATACATTCGATAGGCTTGTGTAGAAAAAAAGGGGGAAACTCTCGATTTTTCCTCAGAAGATTACGCCCTCAATTCAACCCTTTAGCCATTTGCAACATTAAAGTCTTTGGTTTTCCGAAGCCTAGTTCTGTTAATTAATCCTCTTGTGAATACGGCTTGCATGGAAATATGGCTAAAAAATAACCTTTCATTTTTGTCATAGAAAATCAAATTTTCCATGTGTTATCCCCAGGAGCCAGTCGTAAATTTCCATTAATTCTACTTAAAATCGATGTACTTTTCAACCCTGTTCGAGGCTTGCCAAAATTGAGGCACCTAAACCTGTCACTATCTGATCTTGTTGATGGAATTTGCTATTTTAATTCGCAAATTTATAGCTAAATATACGATATGGAAATACTATCAAAATTAACAAACAGTAACGATCAAAAATTAACTATAATTAAAATTAGTAGATAATACGTATATATGTATGGCTTCATGGCTTTAAACTAAAAATTATATCGATTTCTTCAATTATACTAGTTTGATGCATATCTTAAAATATCAAAACATCTAAAACAAAATATTCTCCTACTTTTTTTATAGAGAAACGTTAGGCAATTTCCAGATAAATTACGATGAAAAAACTTCGTAACAATTTGCAATCATCTTCTAAATCAAATTTCTCGCATCGATACCACAATTACCGGAGAAGAATTTCGATATAACCAAGAGGTGCTTCTTAAAGATATTTCGCAAAAAAAATATGATCTCAATATGCAAAAATTAAGAAAAGCGTACGTCGTCTTTTGCACGTAGCCGTGGTACGAGTATAAGTAAAATCATTAAGTAATACGATATAAAAGGAACAAAATTTCACTGTGAATCGGCTGTTTAAAATTCTAAAACCGTTTTTAAGAAGTTACGTTACAATTTTGGCAGGGTTTGAAAGCTATTTGGTTTACGTTCAAAATGTATTTACCGTGCAATCGTTTGAAATGGGTAATAGTAGTGGTGTTAGATTTTGATTTTAGTTTTGTCAATAATTTCGTTGATTTTTTATGTGAAGATGGTGCTATTTTATAGATACGGTAAGTAGTTTCATGAGAATATAATTTTAATCAATCGAGTTGACTGAATTTTGTTATTAATAAGTGACAATACCACAGTGTTGTATTATGGCCGTGGTACAAGGATTACCGTGACTGTAAACCAAACTTCTCTCGATAATATTAGTCCAGTTAACAAGTGCTTTTTGTGTCAAACTTTTTTCTCCGCCTCCGAAAAATATAAACAAGGTGTCATTCGACTGAGTGATTTCAGAAGTATAGACACATGCAAAATGTTTAGTTCACTCGTTATATGCAAACTGCAATACACAAGCGCAGTGTGGTCTCGAATATATGATGTTCATATTACAAACCTAGAAAAGCTACAGAAACGATTCTTGAAAAGTCTTCATTTTAAAATTTACGATTATGACCCCCTTCGCGGATTTTCACAGGATCAGTTGCTTTAAAATTTTAATTGTGTAAATCTTCAAGATCGTTGGGTAATGCATTCTATATCATTTTTGTTTAAACTCATTGCTACCCCTTTTAATCCCTTCACTGAAAGGGGTGATAGTTTATGGTGACGAGCTCAGTTTCGTTATTTTTCGGAGAATGGGTCGTGGAAATGAATATCAGGTAAAATTATTTCCCGTTATGATATTTTTGCTAGAAGTAAGGGAATTCCCATAAAATTCTTTCAGTGACTCATTGCGTCAGAAAACCCTTCAGGTCTCGTATCGGTTAATAGTTAAAAGGGCGCGGTTGTCGGATGTATCATTGCACCACCATTCCTCTTCTGCATTTATTAAAGAAATTTACATTATAAAAATATATTATTTTTTTAAAATAATGTGTTTATATGTTCAGATAAAGCTGGAAGCCTTACCTTTTTTAAATTTTAATAAAAACAATTAGTATTACTCAAGATGAATATTACCAGATCGAAATTTTATTTGAGAAAATGTATCTGGTAAACGTGACAACGTTGTAAGTACTTCTAATAGTGTTGTCTACATACACTTCTAGAAATAAATGCAACGTTGGCACGTTTACCAGATAAATATTGCAAATCAAATTTCTACTTTTTGATTATGGTCTGGTTAATTTTCAGACTGAGTAATAATAATTGTTTTAATTAAAAAGTAAAAAATAAGCTCTCAGCTTTAAATCTGAAAATATAACATCACGATTTTTAGAAAAATAATGGAATTTTACTATTTAAATTACATATACAGGGTGTTATTGAAATACACGTACATATTAAAACTGGGTATTGCGCAGATCCCCACTGAATGTAGAAAAATATTATTTTTTAAAAATACCCCTTATTAAGGGAGTTATTAATTTTTGAAAATTAATTCTAAAACAAACGTACTTCACTAATATGTTGAGGATGACCTATATAAATTAAGTTTATTTACCTATTTTAAACATCAACAGTAATTAATATGCAAGTTTTTGTCAGATGATAAGAAAACTAGTCTTGTAAGAAATAACCATGTTGCCAAGATTTTCGAATTAATTTCTATTTCCGAAGACTGGTTTTTACTACCCTCGTTATCAAAAAACTAGAATATTTGATAAATGATTGTTTTTAAACTATACATTTTTGAAACTATAGATTATTAAAATTTTAGTTGATTTACGAATCTGGCTAATACGAGCGCGTCATTTCCAAGTTGGTAAAAAGTGTTGTTACGATTACTTTTAAATATTTTTTTACGATGCCACTATTTACGAATATTGAACTAACGGATATAGTGCTGGTTTATGGGGCAGCTGGAGAAAATTCTCGGCAAGCACAAATCCTGTATCGCGAACGGTTTCCAAATCGGAGAATTCCGGACTGTCGTACGTTTATTTCAACTGTTCAGCATCTAAGAGACCATGGAAAATTTGAGAGTGTCAATGCAGATCGAGGGAGAACAAGAACACAAAGAACATTGGCGGCCGAAGAAGAAATATTGGAAGCTGTTGAAAACCGGCCTCAATTAAGTTGTAGAAGACTAGGTCTTGAAATTGGAGTGTCCTCATTTGTTGTGTGGCGGACACTTAAAGAACAAGGTTTACATCCTTATCACATCCAAAAAGTCCAGGCCTTATATCCAGGTGATGAAGAAAAGAGAGTGGAGTTTTGTGTATGGATGATTCAAAAATGTGTTGATATTCCTGATTTTCTAAAAATATTATTGTATACTGACGAGGCTTCATTCACTCGTGATGGCGTGTTCAATATGCACAATACGCATATTTGGAGTGATGAAAATCCTCACGCCATTAGGGAAACTGGGCATCAAAGAAAATTTTCAATAAATGTTTGGGCTGGCATAATAGATCAGTATTTAATCGGGCCTTATGTTCTCCCGAACAGATTAAATGGGCCAGGATATCTCCACTTTTTAGAAGATATTTTGCCAGTACTCCTAGAAGAGATACCGTTACAATTAAGGCAACGGATTGGGTACCTACTAGATGGCGCTCCTCCTCACTTTGATTTAAACGTACGGCAGTTTTTGAACATTAGATTTCCTCAAAAGTGGATAGGCAGAAATGGACCTACTAAGTGGCCTCCGAGATCTCCGGACTTAAATCAATGCGATTTCTTTTTGTGGGGTCACATGAAACAACTGGTTTATAATGAACCTATTAATAGTGTTGAACAATTAACCAATAAAGTTAATGCGGTAGCCGAGGAACTACGACAAAATCCAAGACTAATTTCTAATGTTCAAAGTTCTTTGGAAAGACGATTGCAAGTGTGTGTAAATAATAATGGACGGCATTTTGAACAATTACTGTAATAAACTTTATTTTGAATTAATTGGTTTTGCTACGGCAACAGTGTAATTTCTATGGGTAAGTTCAATTTCGATTTATTTTACTTCTTTAAATATGGAAACTAGTAGGTCGGAAAAGGGGACTCTTCCCCAATATTTAAATTTTAGAATTTGAAGTTAAAATTGGTGCCAATCGTTTTTGGTCATTACATACTATTCCCCATTTTAATATGTACGTGTATTTCAATAACACCCTGTATAAATGCAGAAATGGTATATTAGGGATACTTCCGACAACCCCGCCGTCTTTAAGCATAACCGATACGAGACGTGAACGGAATTAGGGATTTTCTGACGCAATGAGTCACTGAAAGAATTTTATGGGAATTCCCTTACTTCTATCAAAAATATCTTAACGGGAAAAGTACCACCAGACAAAAGAGTTTAATATCTTTATAAATATATAATTAATTCACATTCAAAAATGAAAGTGAACAGGCCCATTGTAGAGAATGTGATATAAAAAATTTGTTTAGGTTTAGGTAATACCTAGAGTACGTCTTATTTTACTTCAATTTTTATATTTAATGTGTCTAGTTCTAGTTTTACTTAGTTGTATTATTGTCCAAATTCGCTTTTTTATTGTAAATTTAATATTTACGTTTTGATGTATTTACTGTACGTATGACATTTTATTTTATTTTTATTTTATTTTTGATATGTATTCCACCTGTAATAGGTTTGTACTGTTGCGCGTTGGTTGGATAATAAATAAATAAAATAAATAGTGTGTAGATGATTTTTGAAAAATTTAAGAGCCGTTTGCAAAAATTGCAAAAGTTATAAACAAAAAAATTGGAGTTGTTTTTTTGAAAATATTTGACATTTTCCAAATTTGAGAAAAGATTCAAAAAGAGGAGAAAATTTCCCACCAAAAAGTCTTTCTTCCCGGAACTTTAAGACCAATATTTATAATTTTTCCAGAGGGTTGAAAATACGGCCGAAAACGGAGATTCTGGCTTGCGTAAGCTCCGCCCACTGTGGACCTTTAATTAATACATATTATTTAAACTTATTAAATAAGAAAACTACGATGGGAAAAAATTCAGGCATATAATGGACAGATAAATGAACAATAATCCGCGGTCAAAAAAATTTTATCGCGATTTTTCAATTAATTATGCATTAGTTAATTAATAGTAGGTTGTGCAACAAGAGTGGATATGATGGCCATATCGCACGAAGACAAAATTTGAGCACGACGCCGTAGGCGGAGTGCTCAATCGTTTGAGTGCAATGTGGACAATCCACTCGAGTTGTATATTTGTTCTACGACTCACTAACAAAAATTTACAAATAAAAAAATATTTTAGGTTATTAAGACAAAATAACTAATTTTAAAATAATTTGTGACTTTTAATAATTTTTAAAATAAAGAGACGAAAAAAAAAAGAAGTTAATTTCATTTTTTCCTATCCGAGAATCGAACTCCAATCCTCTGTGTGGAAAGCAAGAACGCTAACTACAAGACCACCTAGTTTTTTTATTTTTGTTGCTTTATTAGTCGTAATTAAGAGTTTTATTTAAATTAACTAATTATTTATAATTATAGACGAAATAAAAAAAAATGCTATTATTTGTTGATTCTACACAAGTAAAAATAATAGGTCGGTTGATCAAAATATGAACGGTGATTAGCGGATTTCGTTTTTTGCAGTGTTCTCACTACCTAGAATGGATATGAAATATATTCGTTCATTTGAAGGCAATATCATACTTTTGCGTTTTGTAATCTGTGCGTAGATAAGGTAACATCCATGAGGGCGAAGAAAATAATTTTTTCCGCCTACCTCTATCCAAAGTATACATTTCCTGACCTCATTGCAGGGAGCAAAGTCATACTTTTCCTCCCTAGGGAGGAAAAGTACTTTTACTCCCTAGGGAGTTTTTATATTTTGTGGAATATATCTGTTATTTATGTTTGGAGAAGAAAATTGTTCAAATGAAAGTTACTTCTAATATTATTATCTATAATTTTTGCTTTATGTCAAAATTTCCTGAAATGGTCCGTATTCGAGAAATTAAACAAAATGTGCAAAATTCTGATTTTTATGAAAATTGTTGAACTAAAAGTGGTTTGCGATATCGATCTCTATAATTTTTGTTTATACATGATTTTTCTAAAATGGACCGTCATGGAAAAGTGCTAAATTTAAATTTTTCAGTATTTTCGTTTTCAATGAATATCTATAGAAAAATGTTTCGAGGTAAATGTATGTGGACAATGTATATATTTAGTTTATCCTCTAAACATTTATAGAGATGCTGCAATAGGTTGTACAAAATAACCGGAAAAAGCCTATAATAACTAGATAGGAAAGTCATGTGTTGGACACATCAGATTTTTATAAATAAATGCTCTAAATTAATTAAACAATTGGGTAAGAGCTTAAATTTTGGGCTTAATTTGTTCTTTAATTAATAGAGAATAAATAAATTTTAAGTTTCTTCATCGTATCTTAATTAGTTTACAGAGCTGGGACGAATCCTCAAAAAATTGATTCTATTTTTTCGGATCACGAATACGAATCACTGTTAGAATCATACCATGGTATTATGTATGTTTTCGAATCTAATATTGTTTACTATCAACTATGTGCCTATTACGGACTATGACGTGCTTAAAAATGGTTGATTCAAGAAGATATTGAATAATATAAACTATATGAACCATAAATTAATTAGAAACTATAAAACAATTATTTTATTTTTGTTAATGTTGATAAGAATTCAACTTAAATATACTGCGTTACGCCGCTGCGTTAACAATAACAAGTAAATCCAAGTGGATACTATGCAAGCATTAAAGGCATATTAATTACGAGCCTTTTACAATACAGACCGTTTTTTTATGCTTATATTTGTTAGCTTCCAGTATTTATTACATAAATATTTGCTAGACACTCCCTGTAGTATTTTTGGATGCGGTGCGTCTTTCGCTGACACAAGATATTCTAATATTTGGATGTGTGGACAGACGCAGTTTTAACAAGAAAGAAAGGGAAATATAGATCGGCATTGATACATTCATTATTAGCTGTTCAACCATTATTGATTAATAAAGTTTATTTTTGTAAAGTGAATTTCTATTACCCCTTAGCTAATATCAGAAGTTGGGATAAAGAATCTTTTGTTGCGTAGTGTTGTGATGTTCGAATAGTTTCTGTTGTGAATTAAAGTTGTGTTAAAATTTTTGTCAAAATGCCGAAAATTAAAAGAAAACATCGTAATTCAAGTAGTTATGGCAGTAACTGAACTCTACTTCTTTTTGTTTTCATCAGTAGCGCTCTATGTCATCTAGTTCAACGTCAACTAGCTCTACTGCATCCAAAGAAAATCGTGGAAGCCACAGATGAAAATCTAGAAAATCAAGGGGTTGACCAAGATAACGACGAAATTTTAAAGAGTAAGGTTATCAGATAAAAAAAAACTAATGGAAATTGGGGTAAGTGAGTTCCTTTAGGGAAAAAGTAACTTTCACTCACAATAATATCAGATTTTGACCGTAAAAATGAAAATATCTATGAATGCTTACATATTTTCTGTGAACATGCCTTTTGTTATAAATTTGGACGAGCGGAAGACAAAATTTCAAGCTTTAAATAAATTAAAAGTTAGGCGCTGAAAAGTGGTAGGTACCTATAAAGATTTGATTATAAACGAAATAGTGCATGATAAACATAAAATTGCAAAAATAAAGAGTGTTTTATTCAGAATGTATTATAGATCGCAATTTTACGGAAAATACATAAAAAAATAAAATATTGCCGTGTAGACGAAAAATTACATTTTTTTTAGACATCAACGCAATAAAATAAATGAAATATGTTTGATTCTGTAGATGATATAACTGTTAATAACTTACTGTGCAGCTATAATTTTATTTTTATTTTAAATCTCACAAGGATTTAAGTAAAATCACCTGTGTTACTATGAAATTACATTTAATTTTAAACAATCGCAATCTATAATCTATACAGGATGGCCGATGCGGTAGGTATAATTAAAATTAAAAAAATATATATCAAGGAGCTATTGCTAGCAAATAGTATCCAAGAAAGTAATTCATTGTAGATCAGCTCTGTTTTATTGGTTAACGAAAAAAATTGGGAGAGTGACTGATTAACTGAAGTTCAAAGCCAAGATCCATAAATTCAAAAAAGTATGTACAATTTTAGAATCAGGATAAATAGACGAAAAAAAGGGAATTATTAATAATTACGATTTAAGAGCAATCCAAATTTTTCAATTAAACGATCTTAGGTGGGTTGCAGAGTGATCGAACCGGTTATCGGACACTTAAGCAATTTTTGGCGTGAAAACGTACATAATTGAGTTATTTTTCTATTAATATTACTTATACAGGAACATAAGTAATCAATGGAGTATTGAGAATAGAAAGCAAAAAATCAAAATATGTTATGTGGATACATTTTAAAAATAATTAAGAAAAAGTTGGGAAAAGTACCTTTTACCAGTTTTCGATCGCCCTAGGTACCTTAAAATTGCCGATGGCAATGAAAATTAACTAATAAATATGTCAAATATTGCTGCAGTTGCCCATATCATAAAGCTCAATCACGTAAAAAACCAGGTCTCTTATTTTCCATTGTAAAACATTGTCGTCCATTTCATACACTGTATAATATGGCAATTTACATAAACGAAAAAGTGTACAAGGTATAAACTGCAGAAGTTTTGTATAAAAAGAAGAAATCGACATTATCATACAGCTGTGGGTATGCCTAGAACCAGTGTAAAATTTCAAATATTTAATAAAACAATATTAGTTGCTTTGTTTCTTTATCGCAAGTGAAGCTTATACTAATTTAGATGAATGGGATTCCAACATAAAAAAATACAACTGAGTATCAAAAGTACTACAAATAAAACAATATAATTTTGTTCCATAATGAAACAAACAAAAAGTTGCGAGAAAAATTTAAAGGTTTATTTTTTTAATGTACAGGAAGTTATTGGTCCCGATCAGTAGAGGTACAAGGTAAAGACTTAGAAACTTTTATTTTGAAACAATACTGTAGAAATTACTTATTATTTCTAAAACATTGTATTTGAGAATTACAGAAATTAAAAAAGTATTTGTAAATTATCTATTTCTTGTTATAGTGTGTCAAAGTATTTGTTTGTAAAAATATTCACCTCTTTTCTAAAGACTTGAATGAAAAGCCGACACTATAATTTTACGATTATTTTTCTGAAACTTCTAAACAAGCAAAATGTTTTAATGTTGACGATGCATATAATGCAAGGTCTTGAATTGGAAAACTAATGTTAATGTGAGTTTTTATTATCGACTTCTATCGTTCAAAATACAAATCAGTAAAATGAATAGAGGATTTGATATATCATGCATTTTTCCTTAGGCAAGCAAATTAGTTCTACTGTGATTCACATAAGCAGATACTTAACAGAACCTATATACTAGGAACTCAATAACAATAACAAATAATATTATGTTCCAGGTGCTTAAGAGCAAATCAGTTTTCGCTACAGACTGGCGTTACATAAGAGTGCGGTGTTGACGATGTTGTAGATGTAAATAAAAATAATGTAAAGTAATTCAATACGGTGGTTACAAAATTAGTACTGAAGAACTGAGATAAAAAAAATACTGACGATGAACAAGGTTTCTGAAGATGAAAAACTCAAGAAAAGCAGTTCCATGGAAATAAATATCTCTAAAACACTATCAGGTGGAAATGTTTTCAGACATAGCACTGCAAAAAGGCTATCAGGTGAAAATATTTTCAGGCATAGTACTGTAGAGGACCCATTTCTAAAACACTATCAGATGGAAAATTTTCAGACATAGCACTGCAAAAAGGCTATCAGGTGAAAATGTTTTCAGGGATAGTACTGTAGAGTCTCGTTTCTAAAACACTATCAGGTGAAAATGTTTTCAGACATAGTACTGTAAAGAGTCTATCAGGTGAAATCGTTTTCAGGCATAGTACTGTAGAATCTCACACTAAAATACTATCATCAGGTGAAAATGTTTTCAGACATAGTACTGTAAAGAGTCTATCAGGTGAAATCATTTTCAGACATAGTATTGTAGAATGTCGTCTCAAAAATATTAACAGGTACAAATGTTTTCAGGCATAGCACTGTAAAAAGTTTTCAGGCATAGTATTGTAGAATGTCGTCTCAAAAATATTAACAGGTACAAATGTTTTCAGGCATAGCACTGTAAAAAGTTTTCAGGCATAGTATTGTAGAATATCATCTCCAAAATACTATCAGGTAAACATGTTTTCAGGCATAGTGTAGAATCTCGTTTCTAAAACACTGTCAGGTAAAAATGTTTTCAGGCATAGTACTACAGAAAGTCTATCAGGTAAAAATATTTTCAGGCATAGTACTGTAAAAAGTCTATCAAGTGAAAATGTTTTCAGTACTCGCTACCTAAAGTCAACAAAAAAAAAAATTTATGTTTGTATGGTGATAAATTATTATTATTATTATTCCAGATATTCATACAACAGATATACCTTGAGGACAAGGTTCACATCCAGGATGGCCGGATGTTAGCTTCCAGTATTTATTACATAAATATTTGCTAGACACTCCCTGTAGTATTTTTGGATGCGGTGCGTCTTTCGCTGACACAAGATATTCTAATATTTGGATGTGTGGACAGACGCAGTTTTAACAAGAAAGAAAGGGAAATATAGATCGGCATTGATACATTCATTATTAGCTGTTCAACCATTATTGATTAATAAAGTTTATTTTTGTAAAGTGAATTTCTATTACCCCTTAGCTAATATATTGAAATTGGATTATTTTATTATTAAAATTACAAAAATATAAAATCTAATAATTTTAAAACAAAAAACAAAGAAATAAAAATGTCTTTTGGTTGGCCTTAAATAGCACCAAAATTTCAAAGTTTTCATTTGTCATGCCGTTCCTTCGAGGTGCGTCGATTATACTTGCAAACAAAAATAATTGTACCAGACGAAGAAAGGCAAGTGTTAAATTTTAGGATTTTTTATGTTGGATATTTATTGCTAATTTGTAGTCTATTACGTTTATCTTTTAAATATTCACAGGGTCTTTAGTCTCACTCTGTTTCAGTTATTAGTTTACACTTCGCGACAAGTCAAAGCTTGAGTCGACCATTAGCGCCGGCTTAGTTTGGTCTCTAAAAGGATCCGAGACTAATATTTCTAGCTGTGAAACAAATAAAAATGCTATTATTTATCGATTCTAAACAAAAATAACTCATTTTAATGTATATTAAATAAAACCTACTCGAGTTGTTCAGTATATTTTTTCTACGACCCACTAACGAAAATTTACAAATTTAAATAATTATTTTAGGTTACTAAGACAAAATAACTATTTTTAACATAATTTATGACTTTTACTAATTTATAAAATAAAATAAACATTAAGAAAAAAATAGTCCCTAGCCCAAATTCGAACCCGGGCTCTTCGCATGGAAGGCAGATGCTCTGTCCTCAGCTTCACCGCCACTTTTAGAATTTTAGTTTTAATTAAATTAGTTTCATATAGTTTGTTAATTTTTTAATGTGGCCTAAATAAAAATAATAATGCTATTATTTATCTAAACAAAATTAATTCATTTTAATGTATATTTAATTTCAATAATTAAAAAATATACTGATAATTAGTTTGACAGAATTGTCACTTATTTACAATTTTTAAAATAATAGTAGTTGGGTGTCCTAAATATGAACTGTGATAGGTGGATTTCATTTTTTTTTCGCGTGGAAGGTAGATACTCTCACCACCCATCCACCAGCAGATTTGGAATTTTTTTTTTTAATACTCTTAATCGAATTGACTTTATATAGTTTTTTTAAAGTTAACTAATTATTCATAATAATCATAGTATAAATAAAAATAGAAATGCTATTATTTATCGATTCTACACAAAAATAAGCCATTTTAATGTATTTTTAAGTTCAATAGTTAAAAAATATACTGACAATTAGTTTGACAGAATTGAACATATACCTTTTATACTTTTATTATTGATATTTTGTTGTAGATATATCTTTTAATTTTATATTTAACGTGTTTTATTTTTTATTTTTTATTCATGTTATTGTTAGTATTACATAATTGTTCGTCTATAAATTGTTGCAGCTTTGACAATAAACATTCTTTGATTGATTGAAAGTAATAGTTTTCTCTACGTCAACATTACTATCATCATCATCTATTAACAGTACGTAAATAAATTATTAGAGTTTCAATTTAAACAACACATTACCAAATGTAATCGTGTGTGAATTCCGAAGATTTGGTTTTAATTCTAGAAGGCAGAATAATCAATATATTTTATTATTTTTCTTTACAACATGATAAGTAATTAAATAATCATCCTGTAGGTGATAGTGAAAAAAATATAAACGATTCCAACCAGAAAAATTCACAAAACAAAATTTGATTCGGTTAGAGACAAACATTTTTATATGTAGAATTTTAAATGTTTTCGTAAAACGAGAAATCTCGAAAATAGTAGTTTGTGCAACAAGAGTGGATATGGACAATCCACTCGACCCACTAACGAAAATCTACAAATTAAAAAAAATAACTAATTTTAAAATAATTTATAACTTTTACTGATTTTTAAAGTAAAATAAATATGAAAAAAAAAAAAAGTTATTCGCCAGCCGAAAATCGATTCTCACTACCTAGAATGGATATGAAATATATTCGTTCCGTTGAACGCAATAGTATACTTTTTCGTTTTGTAGTCTGTGCGTAGATAAGCTAATATCTATGTGGGTGTAGAAAAAAGTTTCTTATCGATCATGTCTTGAAAATAAAAACACTCTTGTCTCAATCTCGAAAATCGAGAAGAGGCGAAACGAGAAATCTCGAAATTCGAGAGTCTCGTAAAAGCCTAGTTAAACTAGGTACTTTACGAATATATAGGATGAAAATTTAGTCCTAGAGATTAGTAATAATTTCACGCTCTGTTTATACTGCCTTAGCAAAAACACGCCACGCTATTTTTTAAATAACAAAAGTTGATTGTTTTTAGAAGTCACTACAGACTTAACACTCGTAGATAACGTTAATGGTGCATTTTGCTAATAAGTTTTTAATTGTCCTACCGAAAACATGATTTAAAATATTTATACTTTTAATAAACATACCGCATTATATATTTAAAAGTATCAATGTGGATACAATTGCTATGTCTTCAATGTACCTAAAAAACTATTTCTTTATCATAGGAATTTTACAGAATGTTTAATGCATTGATTACAAGGCCTATAAATACATAACAGAAATTTTTAAAGAAAATTAAGCAGAATGTTGTGTGCTTTTCTAAATTTGTAATCATAAATATCCGTTTGAAGCGGGTTTAAAAATGATTCATATTAAACTGTAGTGTTAATGTTAAAGAAAAAAATTGCCATGATTATTTTTACTCTAATAAGACGTAAGTAAATATTTTTTCTACTTTAATCGAAATATAATTCAATGATAATAATATTCATTAAGATACAGATTTTCATTAAGGCTGTGTTTTCCGACAAATGGCGACAAAATAAGACATGTAAAAAAACACTCTCCTTTCGTGTAAGTTAATTTAAAAAATGTGTACTTTGTGCAAATTTTCAAAATATTTTAGGATTCTGTATGGTATTAACTTTATGATGATAAAAGTAAAATAAACATTTTATTCACACATACTAACGGGCATGCAGATCCGGTAATGTATTTAAATGTAATTCAAAATTGAAGAAGTAATATAACATTCTTGTATATCAATGAATTCTCCAAAAATTTTTGTATACTACACTCTATTATTGTTGTAAATAAAAACGTAATAAACTCGTAGACCTGCATGGAAGTTAATCTTGTAAATATTGGAAAATAGCAATTTTGTCACTAGATTTTAGTTTTTTTTTCAAGGTATTTAAATATTTGATATAAAAATCATAAGGCGTTTTCGAAAACTTACTCGAATCAGAAAGATTATGGATCCTATCGTTCATTTACCTATGGTTACTAACCCTATCCGTGTTCGGAAACTATAACTATTTTTATGTATGAGAGAGTATTAAAATAATAAAGCGTTCGTAATCCATAGGCGTACCACTTCTTTTAGTAGACAGTTAAAATATTTTTTGTTAGTTATTTCTCGAGTATACACTTATATTTTCACCTAATTAACCTGCTTATAACTTCTAAACAGCTGAAGGTAAATAAGTGCAATTTTTTCAAAAATGTTTTATTTTTCCACAAGGTATGTTAAGAACATTGTGTCAAACGGGTTATGTAGGTATAGGGGTTTAAACTTTGACTTTTAAACAACGTTACGTTCATAAATAATAATTTTAATATAAAAACTACTTCTTACCTACAAATCCAAATCAGAATCGAAATCAGTAGATGAACTGTTGCAACCAATATTTACAATGAGTGGCTCGATCATTTCATCAGTAATATTGTCCAACTTCCACATTTTCTCTTCTTCTTTAATCGTATGATTTACTGCCGTTTCCCAGTTTTCAGGCTTCACATTATTTACAGCCTCCAAAAACAACTGTTTAACATCACACATTTTAAAAGAATTATTTTTTCTTGAAACTTCTCCCTTTATCTGTGCCCATATCAGTTCAATAGGATTTACTTCGCAATGATATGGTGGTGATCTATCCACCGTCATCCCACGATTTTTTGCAATTTCATTAATTTCATATTTTTTGAATTTCTCTTTATGAAGGGAACACAAATGATACAGTTATTTTCTCACAGAACCGGGATGGAACTTAATATTCTTTGAATTTAGCCAATTCTGTAAATCTTTTTTTAACCACTTGGTTGTGGGCATTTTTTCTATAAGTCTCGAGTGATAACTTGCATTATCCATTACTATTATACAGTTCTGAGGAAGAAGATCTATAATTTGTTCGAACCGCTCTTTAAAGACATCAGCATTCATGTCCTCATGGTAGTCACCGGTACGAGTAGATTCAAAAGTCAATAAACCACCTTTAACAAAACCGTTTGGACTACCGATGTGTACTATTATTAGTCTGCGCCCCTTTCCTGATGGTGAATTTAAACCAGTAGATAAATTATTTAAAAAAGCCTGTCTTCGACTTGTAACAGTTTCATCTTGCCAAAATTTATTTGGTTTATGTCCCTCGTTGATCCATGTTTCATCTAAATAAAATATATTTCTTCTTTGGTTTCTCATTTCTTTTATAGTCCTTAGGTAATTTCTTCTCCATACTACAATATCGCTTCTTTCTGGACTTTCTGGAATGCTTTTTCCATAGAAAACCTATTTCTTTTAAAAGTTTCCATAGTGTGCTTCGACTCATTTTAGGGTAATCCTTATCATCTCGAACCGTGGCAAGAACTTTGTCTACTGTCGGAAATTCTTTTCTAAAGAAGAACGCATGTACTTTCCTTCGAAGTCTTTCTTTCAAAAGATTTTTTAATTGAAATTTTGGTTTTCCTGGAGCTTTACGTGCTGTTTGAAACTCGCCACATTTCTCTTCTTTAACAACTCTGTAAATCGTAGATTTCCCAACACCAAGCGTACTACTAATTCCACTGTGTCATCAACACTTATACATAAATGTTTGTCTGTAAATGATTTAAAACAATTAAATATTAATGTTTTTTCATTAACTGTTAAAGGACCGATTTTTTGTCGTTTACGCGGCCCTTCCAAATTTTCCATGATCGCACTGGAATTCACACTGCACCTTGCAAGTTGCAACTAAACGACATTTAGTAAACTGTCAAGAATACACAACTTGAACCTCCTTACTAAATGGAAAACCTATAATCGCATTTTCGGTGAAATTTGTTGGGAATGTTTTTATCTACTTATAATTCGATTACTGTAAGAAATTTTTGGAATTAAAATAAAACAAAATTGACAAATAGGTACTTATTGAAAATAATCTTAAGATACGGCTATGTAATGTTTAATACACAGGGCTTTTGGCCTGTCCAAACCTTTTTCTATTGTTCTGTACAGCTTATGTTTATAAAGGACCAATAAAAGACTCAAAACTTGTAATACCGCAGGTACATTTATTACAATTTTAGGAAATATTTAGATTATTCTGTAAAAATATTTAAAATGACCGTACTAAGTTTTGCATTAGAAATGCTGTTTTATTACTCTCTCATACATAAAAATAGACTATAGTAGATTACTGATCCAGCTTTGTGATCGAGATCAATATTTTGAAACCCACTCTGCGAGTAGATTAGTAATAGATCCGCAAGCGCACCACATGATTTTATAAAGGGATAACGTAATTTTTTAATGTTTGGTGTCGACAAGTAGTAGTTTTGAAGTTTTTTCTACATTCAATTAGTTATAACTTGTAATATTATGCCCCTATTGCGACTTTATTAGTCAGACTACAAATACATTAATTAAAATGGCTTAACAATTAATAGGGAAAAGTCAAATATTGACAGACGTAGATAAACAGGAACAATAACCCAACTCGTTCGTAAACTGTCGGCACAAAGTTCAGTAATACACGTGATCCATTGGGTAAATCCAGTTATCCCGGGATTCGTTTTTCCCTTAGGAAAACAAGTTCTCCGCTTAATGAAAATTAAATATATTTCAGAACAATCAGTTGGGACAATAACGATATCTGAATGTGACTACAAGGAGCTAAATGTGACCACTCAAAATGTATTTAACTATGTATGTGGCTATTTAATCAAAAAATCATTACATATCCACTCTTGCGAAATTTGCGTAAATTTCTCAGAAGAATACAATTTACTTAATAATTCTAACTTGTTAACGCATTTTAAAGCATACGACTCTGAAGAAAAGGTGTTTGGCAATTTAAAATTCCCAGCGAAAAATTTTTTTTTTATATTTTCAAATTAGAAAAAATATGTATATCTCTATTTGATAGTTTGTCAATTAAGCCTGGAATTTCCAACGCATACCTTTTTGAGATGAGCAAAATAGAATTTGGTCATCCTTGCCAACAATTTGCGAAAATGTACACCATTAAATTATTTATAAGACTTAGAATTTTTTATATTCTTAAATATGCAAACAGAGATTTGAAATTCTCGAAAAAGTCAGACAAAACCAAAGAAAAATTAAAATTTTGTCCCATTTATAAATATTATTGATTTTTTTCATCATATTTTTGAGTGCTTTATAAAACAAGTCATTTTTTTGTGGTTTTATTTCTTAATTATTCCAATGGTCCAACTAACGTTTTTTCGTAATCACAATAAATAAATTATTATCGTGGTCCAACAAACTCGCATTTTAAACCGCTGCGTACATTCGTATTTGGTCTAGGTAATCTGTGCCATGGGTGAAGCACATTACGCTGAGGACAGCGCCCTGCTTGTGACGTATAATCCATCGCATGTGTTCATCTCTTGCTAAGCGATATTGTCGTTGTCCTTGAGTAGATAGACAAAGTGACCATGGCCTCACATAGGGAATTCAACGTGTAAGAGTGAAGGTTAACCTACGAGATATGGCGTTCACGTAAACGAGGCCATTTTCATCATTTTGCGAAAAGACAAATAACCTACGAGATATGGCGTTCACGTAAACGAGGCCATTTTCATCATTTTGCGAAAAGACAAATAACCTACGAGATATGGCGTTCACGTAAACGAGGCCATTTTCATCATTTTGCGAAAAGACATCTAACCAAACCGCACCATTTTGCCAAAAACGGTCGTTAGACAGCTGCCCGTGGCCCCAGGATTTCGTCGAATAGAATTTTTGCGTAGTGATAAAGCCAAAAGGGCCTTAGCGTATATCTTCACTGCTATTGGTCCGATTCAAACGGGAAAAACGGCATTACGTAGAGATCGGCGTATAGATTAACATACAAGAGAAAAATCATGCGCAATGACAGGACAAAAGGACCTTAGCGTGTATCTCAGCTATCGTTGGTTCGATTTAAATGGGAAAAACGGCATTATGAAGAGATCTTGGTACAGATTACCGTCGAATAGAAAAATCATGCGCAATGACAGGACAAAAGGGCCTTAGCGTGTATCTCAGCTATCGTTGGTTCGATCTAAATGAGGAAAAGGGGGCTATGTAGAGAGCGTGATATAGATTAACATACAAGAGAAAAATCATGCGCAATGATAGGACAAAAGGACCTTAGCGTGTATCTCAGCTATCGTTGGTTCGATCTAAATGGGGAAAAGGGGGCTATGTAGAGAGCGTGATATAGATTAACATACAAGAGAAAAATCATACGCAATGATAGGACAAAAGGACCTTAGCGTGTATCTCAGCTATCGTTGGTTCGATCTAAATGGGGAAAAGGGGGCTATGTAGAGAGCGTGATATAGATTAACATACAAGAGAAAAATCATGCGCAATGATAGGACAAAAGGACCTTAGCGTGTATCTCAGCTATCGTTGGTTCGATTTAAATGGGAAAAACGGCATTATGAAGAGAGCGTGATATAGATTAAAGTTGAAAAGAAAAAATCATGCGCAATGCCATAAGAACCTTAGCGTATATCTTCACTGCTATTGGTCCGATTTAAACGGGAAAAAGGGGGTTATATAGAGAGAGGGGCACCGAAAAGTTTGACGTTTGACGTTTAACGACTGACGTTTCACGTTTGACGTTTGACGTTTACCGTTTTGACGTTTGACGTTTGACGTTTCACGTTTGACGTTTGACGTTTCACGTTTGACGTCTACCGTTTTGACGTTTCACGTTTGACGTTTCACGTTTGACGTTTATCGTTTGACGTTTCACGTTTGACGTTTCACGTTTGACGTTTCACGTTTGACGTTTGACTGTTAGTTTCTGCTAGTATCGAGGGTACAATAACTACTGCTACTACTACAGCTGGGTTGGCCGAGCGTCAAGGTTAACAACCTAGATCTCCGAGAGGAGGCGTATCCTACACCCGACAATATTAGTAAAATAAGTATTCAGTATTGAAATGTCTAGCGAAGAGAATAGACGTAGAATTGAAGAGTTTGGTATAAAAGTTCAAAAACTAAGAAGAGACATAAAATTATATGAAGATAAAAAACAAGTTTTAAAAGACCTATCAAATTTAAGTCTTTGGGAGGATATTGAGAGTATCCACTTAGAAGAATCCAACCGACGCAAATATGACCATCTTAAAGGCTAATTTCATTATACTTACGGCTATATTAAACAACGTACTGTATACCAATGTACCGTTGGGCGTACAACAGATGGCGATACGTTTTGATAATCAAACGGAATGGCGAAAGATGAATTTCTCGGTGGTAAATAATATGAAGCTAAATACGTTTTCCATAGCAATCGATGAAGCAAAGAGATACAAATTAAAATTGATTTTTAATGATGGCACTGAAGGAGAATTCAAAGATTGGCAGACTCCACCACCACCACCGATCGATTTGAGTGACATGTCAGAGCCCAAATGACGTCCTGGCGTCCTGCGTTCCCAGGAAGGGTGCGAATACGACAGCGCCACGACGCCGCACGCAACGGTCGCGAGGCACGTACGCAACGCACGCAACGCACGCAACGCACGCAACGCACGCGACGCACGCAACGCACGCACGCAACGCACGCGACGCACGCACGCAACGCACGCGACGCCGCAGAAATAAAACAACACAGATGTAAAAACGATTTAATATTCAATTGACGTCTGCTGAGAAAGGCATGAAATTACGGATTTCACAAGAAAAAATTGGCGTCCTGCGTTCCCAGGAAGGCTGCGAATACGACAGCGCCACGACGCCGCACGCAACGGTCGCAACGGACGCGAGGCACGCACGCAACGCACGCGACGCACGCGATGCCGCAGAAATAAAACAACACAGATGTAAAAACGATTTAATATTCAATTGACGTCTGCTGAGAAAGGCATGAAATTACGGATTTCACAAGAAAAAATTTTCTACACACTATACAATATACGTAAAAATCATGTATTAGACTCAGTGTTTGAGCAAAACGGACATGTGAAAAATATGAATGAATTAGTGCAGAGACACAACCCACCGTGTATTAGAGCTTCAGCGCTTATTTCAAACGGCGTATAACATTTCACACAACGTAAGAAGCACATTTTGGGTTTTCAATCTGAAAATAAAATAAAACACTTGGTAATTTCCCAAAAAAGATATATTTATTTTCGAATATAGCAACAGATCGTTTCAAAGAGAAATACATTAAAAAATATCAGAAACGTATTATCAAAATTGCATTTTTTTTTATATAATTTGTAAGCAGCTTTGAAATGAAAAGATAATTATCAAATATAGGTTCATTTAGTGCAAACAGAAATATATTGAAAAATATCAGAAACTTATCAACAAAATTAATTTGTAATGTCCTAGACTAAAGATATATTATTTACGAGTAATCATGCGACACGCAAATTGTAATGCCGTTAAGATATCCTTTATTGAGATACATGTGCTTTTTAAACAATTTTTCAGACGCATTAGTTAAACAAAACGATGTTAATCGAATATTTGATCTTCTAGCAAAAACTAACAACTTAGACGCATAGCCCATTCGGCGATATTCAGGTCTTACGTAAATGAAATTTCATGGTTCACATCACTCAGAAGCATGAAGGCTATAGGAATTTCTGATTCGTAATATATAAAACAGGATTTTTTATGTACTACTAGCCACGGATTGATAAATAATAAAACAATCATTAAACGGTCTTCTTCTTCTTCTAGGGGAAACCCATTAATCAATTTTGCGCCTCGTCCACCACAAAATATTTTTATATGACTTTTCATTTTATTACGTCTGTAACGAAGAATAAGCACCAGTGATCCAAGTAATAAGAATAAGATACTCGGCAATATCTCAAACATTCAATAGCTAAAAAATAAAATATATGTTTAGTCTAGGATGATAATTTTTTCAACTCTTACAAACATTTTACAAAAATGGGAAGTGAGATTTTACAGCTTAAATAATAAGAGAGACTTGTGTGTTTTACAGGTTACAACTCAAAATTAGCAATAAAGATTACATTACATTACAGTCTTAACAAACAAACCATTCACAAGTCGTCAGGAGCTCTAAACATTGTTGAACCGTTAGCATATGGTTTATACAGAAATCCTTTTTTTTTAAACAAGTTTTCGGAAATCGTATTTGAACAAAAAGCCGTAAACCGTATATTGATACTTCTAGTAAAATCCAACAATTTAGACGCATAGTCCATTCTTCGATATGGAGGTGATGTGTAAATGAAATTTAGTAATCTAGGTCGACGATGTCCATTAAGTGGGTCATAGTCTAAATCAGATAAAAGAATAAAAGCTACAGGAATTTCTGATTCGTAGTAGATGAAGCAGCATTTGCGTTCTTCTACCGCCCACTGCGCGATAAATGCGCCGACCATTAAATCATCATCTTCTATTAAAAATCGAGAAATCTTTCGTAGGCCAGCCTCACCATAAAATATTTTTATATTATCATTCATTTTATTTGATCTGAATCTAACAATGAATACTAACTTTCCAAAGTAAAATAAGATATGTGGAAATATCTTTAATAGCTAAAAATAAAAGGTCTAGTTAATCTAAAGGTTTTATTCTTCGGAGGATTTCACACACAAGAAAAACTTAATTTATAGTTCATGAATTGTAAATTTTCTACACACTATACAATATACGTAAAAATCATAACAACTACACGAGGTTATATTTTTACAATCAATACAGAATAAAAAATTCATTGATTCGTAACAGGTTAAGTCAATCAGAATAGGTTGAGCAAAGTCTAAATGATCTTCAAATAATGAATGAATACTCCACGAAAATAAATCATTTTTGTCAATTACGGAAGACGGTACATCAGTCATTTTTCCTGTAAAAACTAAAGGAAAATATGTTTTCATTTCGCCTCAAAAAGCTAATATTTTTACATAGTTGAATTTGTACCCTATATTTCTTTGAAACAAGCCCCCCAAGGCAGGGTGTCGATAAAATCATCATTATCATTTTCAATACGGCGTTTTTTGTAATCCATTTTAAAAGTTTTTGTCGTTCGTTTTTTCGTGACAATATTTTTTGTTTTAGTATCTCTACAAATTTGATCAAATTTTAATGTAACCGAATCAGTTTTATCAAGTATAATTGCTTTTAGAGATTCACTATTTAGTTTTTCTTTATTTTCATAACTGAGCGTAAACCCTTTAATTTTAGTAACTTCACGATCTTTGTTAGTCTTAAAAAAATAGCTTTTAGGACCCGTAGACACCCACTCAATAATATATTCATTATCACCTAATTCATTAGACCAATCCCCTAACATTTCCCCTGTTTCGACTGTATTTGTTCCATCATCAATATAAACAATAGAGTCAGTAGTTTTTTGTATAAATCATCCATTGTCTCATTATTTAGTTTATTGATAGTATCGGGATTGTAACATTTTTTTTTTTTACAACCGTGAAAAAAAAAACAACCATGATACTGATACACTGTATTTGTATTTTCATCAAAGCCGTCTACTTTGGCCCCGCAAATCGTAACTTCCCCACCATTTAAAGCGTGTCTAACATTTGAAAACTGCCTAAGCCACGCGATTGATGCTTTACTGTAAGTATCTTTTTTGTCATTTTCATCAATAGCTATGGTGTCAGTAGGCATGTATTTTGACCGGTATATCGCCATACAGACTGAAGCAATAGTTAAATATTGAAGGGATCTATATTCGCTATTTCAAGAAATTCCTTTCGAAAAGCTATACATCCACGTCTTAATATGTCAACATCACTGGCGCAGTACGATTCCAGCTCAGCCTCAAAGTCGAAGATATAATTCTCACTTACACGTTCAGAGTGCCACTTGAGAAAAATCTCCCTTTGTTTAGGTTTCATCGTATAGTCGCCGTAATATTTAACATCTGGAATTGGTCCTACGTACTTTTGATTACTAGGTATATTGAAATAGTGGGGGAAGAAACCTTTTTTATTTTCATTGAGCCCGAAGGTAGTTGGAAAATCTGATAAGGGCCCACTAACAAAATTAGAACTGTCAATGATTTTTAGTTTTATAGAAGGTACTTCTAAAAGCATTAATTTCGACCCGTTGTAGATTGTAAACGGTTTAATTCCGTTTTCTACACAATACTTTAAAATAAAGTATGAGTCATAACTTTTACTATTGTGGGCTATCGCCGTATACCCCTGGTGCTCGTGGGAGATCAACCAGGTGACA
This sequence comes from Psylliodes chrysocephalus, assembly GCA_927349885.1. Lineage (NCBI taxonomy): Eukaryota > Metazoa > Arthropoda > Insecta > Coleoptera > Chrysomelidae > Psylliodes > Psylliodes chrysocephalus. The sequence goes on from OV651815.1 coordinate 11,950,452, forward strand.
AATGCTGTATTATCTTTAAAGGTGAATTTGTTACCGTGAAAATCTTGAGCTATCACAAGATTTGGAATATGTATTCCTGTATTTTGCATAGCTTCGTAGTCGAAAAAAATATATTTTTCGTTGTAAGTACAGCGTGATATTTTCTTATCTGAACGGTCGTTACATATACACGGTTCTTTACATATAATAGGCTCTTTAGAACTTTCCTTGTACAAACATCCTTTATTTAACGGGGCATTGTTTGTGTTGCATTCACATATTATCTTACAAAGGCCGCCCTTACTTTCTTTCTTTTGTATAAAACATTTATGAGAAGCTGTTTCAACGTCCTTCAAACAATTATGACAAATCGAAAATCCGCATTTATGATACTTTTCTCTACTTATAATTTTTTTACACCCTGTACATTTGTAAACGGTAGAGCAAACTGTGTGATGGTTAGCTAAACATGTATCATTGTAACAAAATCTATTACATTCGTTACAGTATTTTTTATCTCTCGATGTTAAATCATGAGATGGAAGCTTACACAAAGGACAGATAATAGGAGTTTTACATTTATGTCTATTTTTTGTGTTATAACCAATATCGCAGCGATGGCAATAGTAACTTCTATTATAAAAGCCTGTTAAGCTGTTTATGACGTCATAATGATTTTTATCTTTATATAAACATAGTTTTATTGCTTGCTCAACACCCGCGTATATGACTTGATTAAAGTTTTCAGAATCAATGATTTTAATCTGAACATCTAAGAACTTTTCAACCTTTTCGAAATCCTCCAAAGAAAAACCATCGTTAGTATTAAATTCTAACGTCTCACATAGTTCTAAAGCTAATCGTCTTTGAATAGGTTTATTATCCCTAATGTTTTTTATTTGTCGTGGTGATAATTCATTACCTAATATATCATTAGAATGGTAAGTAAGGGTCGTTATTATCGATCGCAGCGCGCAAAGATTATCATGATTTTTAATTACAGTAATACTTTTTTTGCATGTCTATCTTTCGTTAAATTGAGAATTTTTCTGGTACGACCAAAACACCAGGGTATTTTAAAAAGCTGTATATCAAAAATTGTTCCATTAATATTAACGTTCTGATCTGAAGTCAAAATATTTTCAATTTGATCCAATAATTTATTAAAATTTATATTTGTACCAGTCTCAGTTGAAATAGGATGATTGAATTTTGAATTACTAGCTATTAGCCGGAGACGGTCGCCTGGTAAAAACCCGCTCGAGTCTTTACGGTGTTTAATTTTTCTTCTAGAACCGTTCGTAAATTGTTTATATTAAGCGAATTGTTCGTGGTTTGTTTGGTAGTAAGTTGAAAAGTCGATAAATATAATTGAAATTTTTGAATGAATCGGTCTTCGCTTACACTCTTTAAATGCCACGACATACTGAAAAATAATAAAAACCGCAAATTATAAAAATTAAGTAAACGCACAAAACACTTGCTCGATTCAATTTTAATCACATTATTTCTAGTCGCACGTGACAATATTCTTTAAATTTACAACGATGGTTGAGATATCTATTTTCCGAGACAAATTTGATTTTACATAACCCGCAGCGGAAATGTGATTTAAGATGTTTAAAATAGGTCTTTGAGTTTATTAGTGGTTTACTACAATATTTACATATTACAACCCTTACAGTCTTTTTTAAAATAAGTAAACTATCCATATTGCTAATTTTTTAGAAAGATAAAAATTCTTAAAACTATCCAAAATTAGATATTTAACATTTTCAAATACTTATGAAAACATAAAACTTCTAATCGCGGACAATGAGGAGTTGTATATTGCTTCGACTTTTTGTCTATCACCAAGGAATGTCTCATACAAACCGAATCTTCTAGGAAATCCGGGTATTCAGCAACGATCTCGCTAAATTTTTTCACGCCGAAGGTTTCAATATTGACAGCCACTTCTGAAAACCCGAGCCTTTTTAAAAGATTAGCTTCGTATTGCCCACCCTTATAACCGATGTACGACCCAGAATTAATAGCGTCTTTTGCTACCCCCCATAATAAATAATGAATATTTTCTTCCGGTTCATCACCGGGGAAATCTTTATATTCCAGCCCGTGAACATGATTTTTTACCCAACGCGCTTGAAATTGATCTTTGATCGACAAAAGAGAGTATTCACCTACTCGATAATATTTTAAATCCAGCTCCTCATGGTCACGATCGTAAAAACCTAATTCTTTTACTTTAAATTTATTATTTACGGTAAAACCATCAACATCGATTATGTATTTGATGTGCATATTAAATATCTAGTTACGGAGGAAAACTAAAACTAAAAATCAGCCCAAATTTCGTCGATGTCCTAAAAACGATACGAGTGATTTAAACTAAGATAAAAATGATTTAATTTTTTGGTGATTTAAATATAAATTCGTATACTAGCTTCTAATTTACATCTACAAATACAGCAATCTCTTATTTTCGTTGCACAAGTTATACATGCGGCCGCATGGCCACAGGGCTGAAACACCGCGTCTATTTCGGCTTCTAAACAAATTTTACACAGAAGACGATCATTTTCATCATTATCATCGGAATTATTATTATCTGATATAAAATCACATCTAGATTCATGAATAATATAGGCATCGACACCTGAGTACAGAAACCCTTCTCTAGAAGCAGCGTGCGGATTCACTTTTTTAAGTGGAATGGGTTTGCACAGGTCTATTTTTAAACGACTCCAATCTTGTTACATACTTTGAAAAATCTTTATAAGTGATGTATCTCATCTCATCATCTTTACAATAAAAGCCAACACTTACGTACCGACATGGATCTATATTAGGTTTCTTGGAGTAATTTAAAAACGTTTTTAATCTTTCATGATAAAATTTCATTTTCTGTAATTCATTGAAACTACTAATAAATCGACAGTTTGGTTTCTTTTTCATGTGGATATCAATCGGAATATCGCTTGATTTCCAATTTTTCAAAGATAACCCGCAAATCATACCAAATACATCTATCTCCGGTACCGGAATAAATGAAACCTCCGGCTGCAAGCAGAATAAGCTTTGAGTTTAAATATAGAGGCCACTTGGTGAAAGTTTGTAAACGTGTAAATTGCAAGTCATCCATATCTAAAAAATTGAATATATCAATTCTTGAATTTTTTCGCAAGAGCTTTGTCGAAATTTTGAGAGCCGAAAGAGGCCTTACAAATATCATACGGGTTGAATAATTCGATCATGTAAAATAATAACAACTCTACCAACGATTTATCACCTTCTGAGTTTAACGTTAAAAACAACGACCCCCACAGACATATAAGTTAGAACTAGTAAAAATTGTTTTTAAAATCTATTTCCTGTAAATAGTAATTGAATAAAAGTAAATATAAATAGAAAAACTGGGGAAGCATAATTTTTATTTCATTTTTACCTTTTCCCACTATTTTATTCTGGTCTAGAAAATTACGAAGGAGGTAAGGGATGTTTAAGAGTCATACCCTCAAGAACCCGAGGTAATTACTTTTACCCTATGTCAAAAATTTTACATCATTAATCTTTGTACTGGCTTTGAATTAAAACGATTTTCTATTTTCTACTAATAAAGTTGAACATGATTCCTATTCTCATTAATTTTAAATTTTCTACTTGTTTTGAATGGTAGGTCTTTGAAATTAAATTTTTTAAGAGCTCTAATTCTTCTTTATTTTTGTTACAGAAAAAACCAATAGTTCTTTTACCCGAGCCGTCTACTCTAAGGAGGGATTAATACACCAAATTTATATGTATGTTAATAATAGAAAATCCGATATAAATATTATTTTAAATGATTTACACCGTATAAAAACGTTTTTAAATAAAACAGTCGCTTATCATAATAAAATATTTAACAGCTGATTTTACAACTTTACACGTTTTATCAGAAAGTGATAACCGTTGGTATTCAATTATTATAAAACGAAAGCGTTGTCAATAACCCCGGTTAAAACGTTGTTGACTAGGTCAATACCTTTGAATGGAAATTATATAGAGCAAACAAATTACACTTTTGGAGGTTTTTATACGGGCTCATTCATTAAAAGGTTAAAAGCCATACAATTTTTCAGAAGACCTACGAACCTACTACCTAAGAAAGATTTTTGATCCTTCTCTAATAAAAATAATTACATAATTTTTTAAAATTCAATAGATTTTTGGTTAAGTTTTTGAAATTAATTGGGTGCTGTGGTTTAGAGAAAGGACGATAATTACAGTTATAAAATGTTAAAAAACTTACTTCTAATCTTTTCAAAGTAAGGGCTGTTTCAGTTCTATAAGATGTAGGAGGATGCGGCTTCACGCCTAATCTTGAGTCCTATTAATACTTTTGGTGGAGATCCGACGTTAGTATCTAATAATAGAAAATAATTGTAAGAAATAATACCTTACACTCAAAATCTATTTAAATCAAGAAAAATTAGCTTTTAGTTTTTGAAATTAATTGGGCGGTGTGCTTTAGAGAAAGGACGATAATTACAGTTATAAAATGTGAAACACTTACTTCTAATCTTTTCAAAGTAAGGGCTGTTTCAGTTCTATAAGATGTAGGAGGATGCGGCTTCACGCCTAATCTTGAGTCCTATTAATACTTTTGGTGGAGATCCGACGTTAGTATCTAATAATAGAAAATAATTGTAAGAAATAATACCTTACACCCAAAATCTATTTAAATCAAGAATAATTACATTAAATACTAAGAGTGAAAAAGTAAAATTACCTTTAAAGAGGGTAGGAATTACACGTCACAACACTTTCAAGCTTGTTTCGAGTATTCTCAAATACTGTATCACTGACAACCGTGTTTGTTTAAAATTATTTTTCCGGATTAACCAGGTATATATACACCTGTAATCGTGGTATTTTTCTTTATGGTTAACCAATGTCACCCCGGTTATTTTCATATTTTTTCTAGAACCCATGATTCGAGGTCGTTCCCCGGTTGTTTTCTCATAGGAAGCTACTTTGTTGTAGAGCGTAATTTTTGCAAAAAGAATAGCTTTAAGTAATAAAACTTATTACTATGCGTGTTACATCCTTTCTTTTGAAACCATCATTTAAACATCTCAAAAGATGATAACATCGCATCTTAAAAAATATTGTATCTAGATACAGTATTTTTTATGGCGGTAATGTTCGAATTTTTCTTGTTGAAAATATAATCATAAATTTGGGGTTCTCATTTCTCGCTTTACTCGCATATTACCCCCTGATTGTCTAAACAAAATGTAAGCCTATAATTTTAAATAAATAACTTAACAACGACTTTAACCCTCAAGTACTATCGTTGATTTTGGTTACACTTTTACTATCGTCGGGTATTTGATTACGCAATAAAATTGATATGAAATATGTCAATTCTGACGTTTAGTTTTTTTATTCAAATTTAATAAGTAAGATCTATACTAAAACAATCGATCCTACTACAGTACTATTTATAAGAAAACCAAAGGGTACAAAATATCAAAATTAAAAAATCATTAATTATCACAACCACAAAAAACTGACAGACATCATTGGCGTACCATTTGATATTCGTTCAGGTCCCACTTCGTTTGGTTGTTGTACCCTCTGTTTTCGTCCCCGAATATTATTTATAATAGATTTTAGATCATGTGAAAGTTCTTTTATATTAGATCTAACTTTTAAATGGTCCTTAATTACTGCTTTTCCTAGATCATTGCTAAATTGTCTACATTAACTTCGTATACGATTATTTTTGTAAAGTTTCGGAGGTCCAACCTTTGAAAACGAAAGTTATTTTTTTTCCTTTTAAGATTTCCATATTTGTACCAATAAAAAATAAAAGAAATTTTTTGTTTGGATAGTGCCTCTGCTTAAATTTTTTCGATGCCCATTAAATTATCAAATACTTATTTTAGTATTTTAAATTAAGGAGGGATAATGATTTTTGGGAGATTTAAGGCGAAATTTTCTAAGCTGATCTACCATACCATGCGAATAATTGAGGAACTATGAATTTTTACTTGATTTTGAGAAGAATACTTAATGATTTTTGTGGGATTTAAGTTGAATTTTTCTAAGTCTTTAATCGTCAAAGAATTTTTCTACACCGCAAAGAATTTAAACTGTAACATTTGACCCGAATTTTTCTAAGTCTTTAAACATCGAAGAATTTTTCTAAGTCTTTAAACATCAAAAATTTTTCTAAGTCTTTACATGTCAAAGAATTTAAACTAACATTCAAGTCGACTTGTGGTTAAACGTCAATGAATACTGTAATTTTTATTTGATTTTTAGTATTTTAAATTAAGGAGTGATAATGATTTTTGGGACATTTAAGATGATTTTTTCTAAGTGTTTAAACGTTAAAGAATACGCTTTTGGAGAGCGCGAATCGCCAATTCAATAGTCGTCGGACTCGCACGCTTCCACACCTACCCGTGGAATTTAGCTACTCTTCCAGTAAAATGCTGGTTTTGTACCTTGTAAACTAGTATTATTTTAACGAATAAATAGGGCATTCTTTTTTAAATTTATTACCAAATTGTGAATACCAGATTTTATTGTTCGATATTTTAAATCAATATATCCAGTATTTTCTAAAAATAACCAGCCCACGGTATTGTGGTTTTAACCGCGAAATACGTAAACATATTTGTGTGAGCGCGAAAAATAGGAATTATTTTCTTGAACATGGATACACCGCCCGAATAAAAAATACGTAAACATATTTGTGTGAGCCCGAAAAATAAGAATTATTTTTTTCTAGAACCTACATACACACCCGAATAAAAAACGGCGTGCTCATCTTGAGAAAGTTTACATCCAGTCTGAAACAGAATTTGTTTTTAAATTATTGTAAATCTGTTATTACGGTTACTTGAATGACTCGTTATCAATGACTCGCTTCTATGGTACAATTCTTTTTTTTTATCTTATTTACCTGTGGTTATCTTAATGGTTGCGTAACCACTAACCCTTACGCAAAATATGAATCATCTCGTCAAATTTAGATAGTGACTTAAGAAGAATTTAAAATTTTTCAGATAACTTTAGTTATTTTTTATTAACCCTTTGAGTTTTCTTTAAAATTATAATATTTTAGGCCTCATATTTACGAGACCCAGTCGAACCCGCTAAGAATGAATTTGTCATGTAGGTCTTTGGCGCTTTTTTAGTATTTTAAATTACGAACCGTATTTTTGTGGGCTTTAAGATGAATTTTTAACCGCAAAGAATTTTAAATTGTAGCATTTAAGTCGAATTTTTCTAAGTGCGTATGTAATTTTTACATGATTTTTATTTCTCAAACTTCGCTTTTTATTTCTCAAGGAATTTTAAATGAAATTTTTTATTCGCTTTCCTAATTTTATTGAAAAACCACTAAAATAGTATTTATAAGAATAACTTTAGTTATTTTTTATTAACCCTTTGAGTTTTCTTTAAAATTATAATATTTTAGGACTCATATTTGAAGTGTTATTCTCTTGAACCTGTAAACAAACACCGGAACTATACGTCATAATTCTACGAAAAACAACCTTCGCGTAAACACCGAGTTATTAATTTGTAGCTACCAAAAATATTAAAGTAAATTACCGGGGGTATATAAAAACCCGAGTATTTCCACATCAATAGTCAGTAGCGCGATTAGAGCCGTACTCGTTATTGAAAGTTATAGTTATATTTTAATATACCTCTCGTATAATTTGGGGTATTTAAATTTATCAGTTTCTCCATTAGTTATTCTATTGGGTTCAAGAGCCAGGAATCATCTAGTGCCACTAGTACGAGCCTTTCATCATCATCAGCAAAAATGTAAGTTCTTACAGAGTCGCTTGTTTACACATAGAATAAGAAAATTTTTTATTTTTTCAGATTTTCTAACATGGCTTTAGACAAATTGAATTTAGACAAATTGAATGAGTTTTCTTTAAATGGTGAGAAAGAAATTAAACCTATTATTAAAATTAGTGAGCTGAAGTTAGGCCACCCTTATAAGATTTTAAGAGGATGCTTAGTGAAGACCAAATTTGGAGACTCAATTATTAAAAGTTTTTGTGTTTTATATTTCTTTGAAATAAATTTCTGTTTTCATAACGTTGTTAAATATTAATTCTCATTCCTAGGATTATCCAGTTGTTTTTTTGTTAAAATAATGACTACATGGCTCATCGGAAGGGTACACAACGTATTTAACTTTCCCAAAAAAAAAAAATAAGTCATCAATCTCAACAATAAATATTAATTCCAAGCTCTAGAAATCAGTGTTATTAAGAGGAAGGGTTCGTCTTTAACCGACCAAAAAGGCATCAATGTCAACGTCGCCTGGAACATAGGTCTTGTTTAACTCCCCAAAAATAAAGTTAGTGTTGAGATTTCATAAGGTTGTTAGTACTCAATGAATATTAAAACGTTTTTACATTTGGGGGTGTTTTATTACAGTCTAGTTGTTATGATTTTTACGTATATTGTATAGTGTGTAGAAAATTTTTTCTTGTGAAATCCGTAATTTCATGCCTTTCTCAGCAGACGTCAATTGAATATTAAATCGTTTTTACATCTGTGTTGTTTTATTTCTGCGGCGTCGCGTGCGTTGCGTGCGTGCGTCGCGTGCGTTGCGTGCGTGCGTTGCGTGCGTCGCGTGCGTCGCGTGCGTTGCGTGCGTGCGTCGCGTGCGTTGCGTACGTGCCTCGCGACCGTTGCGTGCGGCGTCGTGGCGCTGTCGTATTCGCACCCTTCCTGGGAACGCAGGACGCCAGGACGTCATTTGGGCTCTGACATGTCACTCAAATCGATCGGTGGTGGTGGTGGAGTCTGCCAATCTTTGAATTCTCCTTCAGTGCCATCATTAAAAATCAATTTTAATTTGTATCTCTTTGCTTCATCGATTGCTATGGAAAACGTATTTAGCTTCATATTATTTACCACCGAGAAATTCATCTTTCGCCATTCCGTTTGATTATCAAAACGTATCGCCATCTGTTGTACGCCCAACGGTACATTGGTATACAGTACGTTGTTTAATATAGCCGTAAGTATAATGAAATTAGCCTTTAAGATGGTCATATTTGCGTCGGTTGGATTCTTCTAGGATGATATCTCTCAATATCCTCCCAAAGACTTAAATTTGATAGGTCTTTTAAAACTTGTTTTTTATCTTCATATAATTTTATGTCTCTTCTTAGTTTTTGAACTTTTATACCAAACTCTTCAATTCTACGTCTATTCTCTTCGCTAGACATTTCAATACTGAATACTTATTTTACTAATATTGTCGGGTGTAGGATACGCCTCCTCTCGGAGATCTAGGTTGTTAACGTTGACGCTCGGCCAACCCAGCTGTAGTAGTAGCAGTAGTTATTGTACCCTCGATACTAGCAGAAACTAACAGTCAAACGTCAAACGTGAAACGTCAAACGTGAAACGTCAAACGTGAAACGTCAAACGGTAAACGTCAAACGTGAAACGTCAAACGTGAAACGTCAAAACGGTAGACGTCAAACGTGAAACGTCAAACGTCAAACGTGAAACGTCAAACGTCAAACGTCAAAACGGTAAACGTCAAACGTCAAACGTCAAACGTGAAACGTCAGTCGTTAAACGTCAAACGTCAAACTTTTCGGTGCCCCTCTCTCTATATAACCCCCTTTTTCCCGTTTAAATCGGACCAATAGCAGTGAAGATATACGCTAAGGTCCTTATGGCATTGCGCATGATTTTTTCTTTTCAACTTTAATCTATATCACGCTCTCTTCATAATGCCGTTTTTCCCATTTAAATCGAACCAACGATAGCTGAGATACACGCTAAGGTCCTTTTGTCCTATCATTGCGCATGATTTTTCTCTTGTATGTTAATCTATATCACGCTCTCTACATAGCCCCCTTTTCCCCATTTAGATCGAACCAACGATAGCTGAGATACACGCTAAGGTCCTTTTGTCCTATCATTGCGTATGATTTTTCTCTTGTATGTTAATCTATATCACGCTCTCTACATAGCCCCCTTTTCCCCATTTAGATCGAACCAACGATAGCTGAGATACACGCTAAGGTCCTTTTGTCCTATCATTGCGCATGATTTTTCTCTTGTATGTTAATCTATATCACGCTCTCTACATAGCCCCCTTTTCCTCATTTAGATCGAACCAACGATAGCTGAGATACACGCTAAGGCCCTTTTGTCCTGTCATTGCGCATGATTTTTCTATTCGACGGTAATCTGTACCAAGATCTCTTCATAATGCCGTTTTTCCCATTTAAATCGAACCAACGATAGCTGAGATACACGCTAAGGTCCTTTTGTCCTGTCATTGCGCATGATTTTTCTCTTGTATGTTAATCTATACGCCGATCTCTACGTAATGCCGTTTTTTCCCGTTTGAATCGGACCAATAGCAGTGAAGATATACGCTAAGGCCCTTTTGGCTTTATCACTACGCAAAAATTCTATTCGACGAAATCCTGGGGCCACGGGCAGCTGTCTAACGACCGTTTTTGGCAAAATGGTGCGGTTTGGTTAGATGTCTTTTCGCAAAATGATGAAAATGGCCTCGTTTACGTGAACGCCATATCTCGTAGGTTATTTGTCTTTTCGCAAAATGATGAAAATGGCCTCGTTTACGTGAACGCCATATCTCGTAGGTTATTTGTCTTTTCGCAAAATGATGAAAATGGCCTCGTTTACGTGAACGCCATATCTCGTAGGTTAACCTTCACTCTTACACGTTGAATTCCCTATGTGAGGCCATGGTCACTTTGTCTATCTACTTCCTTGTTTTTCGCATCATAATGAGAGAGAAAACAACAGAGACACACATTTACTGTGCCCATCTTTCACTTAATTTCGTAATTCTCGGAACGTCGCTCAACGCCCGGTCGTCCAGTGTCGTGCCAACGCGGTTTGCGCTGAATATTAGATAAAATAATAATAGGCATTGAGGAAAATATAAAATATGTAAGTTTTTTTTTGGTTTATTATACTAGGGCACGTGCCCAAGTGCCCTTACGGGCAAACCGCCACTGCTAGTTATAATAATTAATTTTATTATTAACCAATTTTAAGTAATGACAAAAAAAATAGAATATAAAAAAGAAAGGAAAACAATAAAAGCTACAGATGATAATTAAATTGCATAACATTAAATCTGTTAGTAATATCAGTTTTCAGTACTTTAATCTTCTACTACATCGTTATCATCTTCATTTTTCTCTAAGTCTCAGATTATTATCACATGCTCTGTGAATATCATCAGTAACTTTAAGTAATGCTGTGGTACAGCTTAAGCCACTGCGAAAACCAGACTGACTGAAAGGAAGTAGATCAAAAGTGCATAAATATTTTCTAATTTGTTTGTTTAGAATTTTTTCAAACACTTTGGTTATGCAACATAAAACACTTATGAGAAGAGGAATGACATATGATTTCTTCCAAAGGTTAGGAAAATAAGCGTTTATTAGAATAAAATTAAATATATGAGTTATGTAAGGGATAATGAAAGGACATGAATATAATAATATCTTAATTTTGTCCACACCCACGGCTTGTGTTTTTATTGATAACATTTGTTTGTAACATTCCTCATCGGATATATGACTGAATGAAAAATTTCCTTCGTTTAGAATTGTCGTGTTTTGATAAAATATTAGTAGATCATCATCTGGTACTTTATTAGAATTAGTAATGTTAATGAAATATTTATTAATTTCTTGAACATTGCATAAATTCTCAGGTATATCTGTTACTGGTTTACTGTGTACATTAAGTTTTTTTAATTCCTTTCAGATGTTAAAATGTATTGCTTATGACGCTTTAATGTTCTAGTTGCATTTTAATAACTGTACCATAAACAATACAAGTACCTATAACTTAAAATAAATCAAAATTTATTTTGAAAAGGATGATTCTAAAATGTCTTTATTGTCAAACCTTGATTTTCTGAGATTTCTAGGTTTTTGTTTGTGATAAAGTTTTCATATTGTTTTATTAGTTTTGATAACTCATAACTCCATTATAAGTTTAATTAATTTTAAAAATTAAATAATTATTTTTCTCTATTATGATTTGATAGTCGTAGAAAAAACGTGTATGCTACAAAATGTCTTAGTTCAAACAGTTTTGAAAATTTATAAGATTTGTTATTTGATTTTTATAATTATTTAGTTAAATATGACTGACTCTCATCCCTAATATTTCCATAATATGGCAAAATAAAACCGTAACAGTAGATATGCTCGATGTTTAGGTGATGGTATTTTTAAAAACTATTTGGCCTGCCTCTGTCCAGGACAATTTTTCTAGCATTCCTGAGATTTTTTTAAACATCCCACTGCTTTGTTCATATTCTTGTGACAACACAAAAGGGTCCTGGACCAATAGAAGCCTCTGAGGCCCCTTCTCGAGCTAGTAACTCAGTCTCTTCGTTGCCCTTATGTTCTCTGTGGCCTGGTACTTAGGCTAAGGTTAGTCTGTTTTGACTACCCATCTCTGTTAGGGCTTCCAAAAAGTCCCACGAAAGCTTTGAGTGTTCTTGCATAACGTCGCTTGACTGTCTGAGTATGTATATGACAATGGTTTTTCCATTTAGCTTATGTGTTAACACCTCTTTTTCTGCTATTTCTGTCAGGAATACTGTCGTATGTTTACCTAAGCTCAGTGTGATTTTTGTCTTTAGCTTAGTACTTACATTATTTCTTACATTACTTCTTACACTATTTCGTACAATATTTCTTACAGTACTTCTTACAATACTTCTTACAATATTTCTCACAATACTTCGATCAATAATTCGTACAATACTTCTTGCAGTACTTCTTGCAGTACGTCTTACAATACTTCGTACAATACTTCATACAATACTTCGTACAATACTTCGTACACTACTTCGTACATTACTTCGTACAATACTTCATACAATACTTATTACAATACTTATTACAATACTTCTTACAATACTTCTTACAATACTTCTTACAATGCTTCTTACAATACTTCTTACAATACTTCTTACAATACTTCTTACAATACTTTTTACAATACTTCTTACAATACTTCTTACAATGCTTCTTACAATACTTCTTACAATACTTCTTACAATACTTCTTACAATACTTCTTACAATACTTCTTACAATACATCTTAAAACCTTCTTACAATACTTCTTAAAACCTTCTTACAATACTTCTTAAATATTTCTTACAATACTTTTTACAATACTACTTGTAACAAAGTTAGTAGCTCAGCATACATATAACGAGTATGTGGAGAGTTAGAATTTTTCCCGTGAGATATTTTTTAATTTCTCAATAAATTTGTTTTCGCTTTGGGAGTTCGAAAATAGTTTTAATTATTTCGTAGAGGTAACTTTGAAACATTTATTTAAACATTTCCAAAGAATTTATATAAATACTTCTTTGTTGTACAAACACAAACTATAACTATTTTAATCTGTTTTCAGTTATGAGCGCGATAGCAGGACCCCTCTACGGACTGGGAGCTGAAGCATTCAACAGTTTGGCAGTTTTCCTGCCGACATTAGTAGCAGCGATAGCATATTTTCAATACGAACAATCGGACCCTGAAAGTAGACCTATAGACGTTGCATCTGAAGAATTGCTCGACAGATATGATTTTATAGTGATTGGAGCAGGTTCTGCGGGTAAACAATTTTCTAGTAAATATGAAACAAAAAGTAACGTATAACTTTCGTATATTTTATATCTAGTAGTATTTATTAGTATAAAGGTTTTATTGTTATTCTTATTAAATTAATTTATTTTTATTTAACAATATTTTATTTTCATTCAAATAGAGATTGATGGAATTAAAGAAAGTGGCAACCGTTGTTTGATTTTTACGAATATTTCTGTTACCACATACAGTGTGGTGATAAAGTAAGGAACAAAATTCATAATTGTATTATTTAATGTTTTTAATCAAAACGCACGGAGAGCTCAATTTTAATATTTAATTAGCCTCCTTATGGCATTAACTTTTTAAATTATGTATTGTTTCGGCCTTTACTTGATGAAAATCCATTTAATTTTGAAAGAGTAAAACCAAATTTGGTAGATTTTCACACTTTTAATTTTAAAAATAAAATTTTAAAAAAAAAAAAAAACACTAACATGACATATGTTTCGAAGTACAACTTCTTTTTCAAATGTGACTATTTACAATTCGGTATCCAATATATATACGAAATAATTTAACAAAACAAAGTACTTAAGAAAACATCAATAACATTACAAAATAAACTAACTATTTAAAGTAAATAAGGGTATTTAGGTAATTATAATATCCATCAAATAACAATAAGATAGCCCATTACCGGGATTATCTCACAGAAAACTGGGAAAGAGGTTTAATAAGGGTGAATTATTAATATCTAATTGATCATTTAGTAAGTTATCTGAATTTTTAAATCTATTTATTTCAAGTGTTTCTAAATGGTTTAATTTAAGGCTCTTATTTTCTACATGTAAAATTTCAAAGTTGTCTGTAAAAGAATGATTTTCAGCTAAAATATGATTTGAGTAAGTAGAATTATTTTTGTTTTTTGTATAGCTATTATAATGTTCGGAATAGCGTTTTTTGAAAGTACGGCCTGTTTGACCAATATACAATTTTGGACAACTACCACAATTTAATTTATATACCCCCGATTTATTATTAGGATTAATTTTACCCTTATTGTTTTTAATATACTTCCCAAGCGTATTATTGGTTTTAAAAGCTACGTTAATATGTTGGTTTTTTAAATATGATGATACCTTTTCACTAGGAGCTCCTATATATGTAAGACTCTTATATCTGCAATTTGGATCTTTAATTATGGGATAAACTTGTTGAATAGCCTGTTTAAAAAGTTTTTTCTCTAAAATGTTGTCTACTAACTTTGAATTAAAATTATTATTTACTGCGATTTGTTTAATGATATTTAATTCTTTTGTGAAGTTCTCTTTGGTAAGGGGAATATTAACTAATCTATGGATCATACTGTTGTATGCTGCCAGCTTTTGTTTGTATGGATGAGATGAACTATTATTTATTGTAATATCCGTATGTGATGGCTTATGAAATATCCCAAAACTATGGCCTTTATTATTTTTAATAATATTTAAGTCTAAAAAATTAATTGAATTATCCTTCTCTGTTTCCATAGTAAATTTAATATTAGGGTGTATAGTATTGATAAAAACTAATAAAGAATTTAACTGTCTACTAGTACCAGTAAAAGCAGTCAATATATCATCAACATATCTATGCCAATACAGACAATGTTTACTTAAATTATTGCTATGAATTTTATTTTCTATATTATCCATAAATATTTCTGCAAGCAACGGGCTTAATGGGTTCCCCATAATAAGACCTTCATTTGCTGAGTAGATGTTATTTTGAAATTGAAAATAATTTTGTTTTAGGCAAATGTTTAACAAATTTAGGATTTCTTCTTTGATTATAATATTGACTTGGATTACGATCTAATAAGTTTTCTACTAGCTTAACTGTTTCTTTAGGAGGTATACTAGGAAATAAGTTTGTTACATCGAACGATACTAATTTTGTGTTACTAGGTAATTTAATGCTTTTTAATTTTTCTGTTAATTCATAAGAATTTTTTTATACTATACTTAGAATTGAATTTGCAGTTTTCTTGTATAAGTTTAATTAATGTGTGTGAAAGTTTAACTGATGGAGCCGTGACAAATGACACAACTGGTCTAATAGGATAGTTCTCTTTGTGTAATTTTATTAAAGAATAAAGTTGTGGTGGTTGAGGGTTCATTTGTATTAGAATTTTTCTCTAGAATCAAAAATTGCTGTTGAAATCTGAATATTACGTTTTAGTTCTTTTTGATATTTATCTGTTGGATCAAATTTGAGTATGCTATAATTATTACTTGCTTGTAAAAATGAAAGAGTTTTGTCAATATAATCTATATTATTAATAGCAATTACTGTATTTCCCTTATCGGCACGAGTGAAAATGATATCATCCTGTTTTGTTTTATCCTTTATAGTTTTAATTAACTTACTGTCTTGATTTGAATTGTTATTACGTAAAAATTGTGTTTTAATTATATTTGCAGTATGATATTTGTGAGACAAAGTGTTATTGATGTTTTCTTAAGTACTTTGTTTTGTTAAATTATTTCGTATATATATTGGATACCGAATTGTAAATAGTCACATTTGAAAAAGAAGTTGTACTTCGAAACATATGTCATGTTAGTGTTTTTTTAAAAATTTTTATTTTTAAAATTAAAAGTGTGAAAATCTACCAAATTTGGTTTTACTCTTTCAAAATTAACTTTTTACTTATGACGTCATGTATTTTTGCACAATGACGTCATTATTGGTTTTTTTAAATGACAACCCCTTATTTTTTTTGCTGTTTTTAATAGATGGTCCAATTACTTAAATGATGGTGTAAAAAAATTGATCAAAATTTAAATTTAATGAAAGGAAATCCTAATAATACCCCAAAACCAAACAAAATTTAGCGCAGATGTTCAAATTACTCTTCTTTGACCATTTCGCATTGACCAATATGAGTGTAAACACATTTTTGTGCAAATTACACTAGTTTACATGGTTTTTGTCCTTGAAATGAAAAGTGTCTAAAAAATATATGAAAAATATCCAACACGTCACGTTTCCAAAATATTTATTACGTTTGATTTACAAAAAAATGCCTACAAAAATATTTTAAAAAATTAAAAATGTTTTGCCTTAGCTTTTTTCTTGTATTTATTTAAGTATTTGTCTCTTATAACAGACCAGCAATAATCACCTAACATGGCTTGATAATTTTGTTCAAAAAATTTCAAATCCTGATGAAAACGCTCTCCATGTTCGTCGCTGACTTCTCTGAAATTTTTAGGGAAGAAATCGAGGTGCGAATGAAGGAAATTAATTTTTAGAGACATGCTGACACCCATTCGTTGAAAATTATGTAATACATCAACAATTAACTGTCTGTAATTTTAATTTTTTTTGTTGCCTAAAAACTCTTTTATAACAAGTCGTAGTGAATTCCAAGCAGATCTTTCAGTATCAGTAAGACTGTTTTCAAATACCTCATCCTTCAACATTTTTTTGATTTGCGGTCCGATACACACAAACACAAAAAAAACAACAATATTTTTATATTTATATTTATAGGCCCAAAAGTAAACCCACAATTTTTAAATTACTACAGACGATCCAATTGTGATCTTTGTATTTAATAATTTCAATTAGTGTTGATATCGTTTCATATGTTTCATTGTTATTTACTGCGTGACCTATCGGAATAGAGAGCTTCTTGTTGCCGTTATGTAGAAGGACTGCTTTTAAACTAGTCTTCGATGAATCAGTGAATAACCTCCAATCTTCTGGCTTATAAGGTTGCTGCATTTCTTTGAAAAGCTCAGCTATATCATAACAGTATCAAAATTCGTTTTCTTTCTTGAAATATGTTGTAAAACATTCACTTCGCTTACGATACATAGTAACTCTTGTGTTGGGAGCAAGTAACCTCCATTGTTGGAGTCGTAAACCTAGTAATTCAGCTTTGGATTTCGATAAGTTTAAATCTCTCACTAAATCATTCAGTTCAGACTGAGTTATCATATGTGGTTCTTCATTAACATCAACCAATTCATCTGAACTTGTGTCACTTTGAATTTAATCTTCTTTGGATTCCGTGTTAGTCATCGATGTTGTGCTGCAACAACCGGGAGGATCTGGAACTTGCTTGTCTGAGCTGTAGATAAGTTTAGTAACCGAAGGAACATCTGCATATATAGTTTTATTTTTGTTCTTTTGATTAAAACCAAATGTCTTAGTGAGACAGAAGTAACAGTCATTTTCGTGGTTGGATGGTTCACTCCATCTCATTGGCATATTAAAATTCAAAAATCTTTTTGCACCTGCAGCCCAGGAGCTTAGCGTTTTTCTACATCTTTCACAAAAAACGTGAGGAGCCCATTTTTTGTCCTGGTGAGAAATTTTGAAATAACAAAAATATGCTTCTTTTAGAGATTCCGTTATGGGATATCCTTTATTAGATATAATAATAATAATAATAATAATAATAATAATAACGTCTTTATTATTTCTATAAAAATACAAAACAAAATATAATTATTTTATAATAAAACAAAATATAGAAATAATGGGCGAAGTTCATCCTTTGTAAATGTTTGATCATTTACAAAGCATGTTCTACCACTTAACCCTTAAACCCCTAAACCCCAAACAATCTATACTAAATGGTAATTTTTAACGAATACGAAAATGTTTGTATATTGCTTGTATATTGCTTGAACACAAGAAAGTCTGTTTGATGTTTAATGTAGATCTCTAAACTAAATCTCTGAATTGAACAACTGGTTTTTTGATCATTGATCATTGATCATCACAAAACGTAACAAAAACGGTGAGGATGTACTTTACACAACCTTTTTGACATTTTAAAAACAAATATTTATTTAACTGAACTCTACAATGAAGCAAAATTTTACAATGAATTCAGAGTCAACTTGTGGGTAGTCTTAAAATAAAATGTGTTGATAGCTCGATACTCTGACGTAATAAAAATAAAACAAATATATGTTTGCGTTTAGTTATTGTCACTAAATAAAACAATATGAAATTCACTGGAAGGACATGAAATTTATTAAATTTTGTAAACTAGTGTTATCATTATCACGTCTGTACACTTTTGACCGATTTAGCAAGTTTTTTAAAAGCAAATTATCTTTGTCATTAACAAAAAATGCCACGTTTAACTGAACGGGAAAGAATAGAAATTTTATTAATGGTTGGATATGGTGATAAGTTAAGAACACATCAGAAGCATATGAATTATTCAAAAAAGAACGCCCTAATAGACCGCCTATTGTAAGATCTACAGTAAGTAAATTGGTTACCAAATTTACCGAAACGGGATCTGTCCATGATTTGCCTCGGCAAGGTCGGCCTCCAGTAAACGATAAAACCAGATTAAATGTGTTACTTGAAGCTGAAGAAAATCCTCACCAGTCTGCAAAGCAGCTAGCCTTAAATAATAATGTTGACCACTCTTTTGTCATGAGGTTGTTCAAGAAAGAAAACTATCATCCTTACAAGGTTCACTTGATTCACGAATTAAACGAGGATGATCCAGACCGCCGCCTACAGTTTTGCGAAGAACTAATGTTACGCTGCGATGGAGACCCCAATTTTTTAAATATTATCCACTTTTTGCCTGAATGGAACATTACATCGTCATAATTGCAGGTATTGGTCAAGAGAAAATCCTCACTGGACTCGAAGACTCTCACAGTCAACGCCGAGGGAAACTAAATGTTTGGATTGGAATAATCGGACGGCGTTTAATAGGGCCTTACTTTTTTGAAGGAAACCTTACAGCAACACGTTATTTGGCCTTTTTGCGGTTTGATTTAGTGTCAGCTCTGTCAGTTATGTTTCCAAATGATCACGAAGCAAATGTACCCCATCAAAATATTTGGTTTCAACAAGATGGGGCGCCTCCCCACTTTGGAATAACCGTCCGTCAATATCTTGATGCCACATTTCCCGGAAGGTGGATAGGACGTCGAGGAGCAATTGAGTGGCCACCGCGTTCCCTAGACCTGACTCCCTTAGAATTTTTTCTGTGAAGTTATTTAAAATCAAAGGTGTATTTTAATAGGCCAAATAATTTAGATGAGCTACGGCAAAGAATTCGCGCTGAAGTGGAGTACATTACACCTGAAGTCCTTGAGCGAAGTGTAAAAAGTGTTTACACTCGTATTTGTCAGTGCCAAATGGTTGAAGGAGAGCAATTTAAACATTTACGCTAAATTTTGTTTGTTTTTGGGGTATTATAAGGATTTTCTTTCATTAAGTTAAATTTTGATTTCTATAGGTAAAAAAATTGTTATTTTAGGTGCCAATTTTTTTACACCATCATTTAAGTAATTGGACCATCTATTAACAACATCAAAAAAAAATTAGGGTTGCCATTTAAAAAAACCAATGATGACGTAATTGTGCAAAAATACATGACGTCATAAGTAAAAATTTTATGCCATAAGATAGGTAATTAAATATTAACATTTACCTGTCCGAGCGTTTTGCTTGAAAACATTAAATATAGTCCAATCATTATAGTAAGTTCACCTCGGAATTCGAGATACCCAGCTGTAAGTCTGTAAATACTTGTATATTGACACCCTAAAAGTTGTCTCAAAACCTACATATAGTAGGGTGTACGCATCTATTAAATTTCAAGGTCAAAGGTCACAAAAATCGGTTTTTTTGCGCTTTTTTTGTAAATATCTCATTTCCTATGGGTTTTTTGCTATTTGTATTTATTATCAATATTGTAGAATACAAAATTCTCTAAAAATTTTGTTTAAAAAAATTTTTCATACGGTGAACCGTTTTCGAGATAGATGACGGAGAGCGCGCGGCACAGCATCACTTCAGGTCAACCGGTGCCTCCGGTCGAAAACGCGCCATATATAGTTGATGAAATATCGATAAATCAATGATTATAAATATTTGTCAATTTTTATTAACTATTATATTATATTTTATCATTTTTTTTCCTAACCTATCCACTTTTTATTTAGTATTAATTTATTTAACAACACTTACCTGCCCATGTAATTGCAAAATTGTTAATGAAAATATAGGAATTATATTTGAATTTTAACCTAATTAATATTAATAAATTCTTACATGATGAAAAAAAAAAACAAATAAATTATGAATTAATCTATTTATTAAAAAATTTCATTCAATACATTTATTTTTATTAAAAGTAAAAAAATGGAATAAAAGGTACAAAAACTACAATTTATAATTTTAATAATCTTCTTCCTCTTCATCGTCGTCTTCCGGCTGCTGGTAAATTTCAAACTGGTCTTCATTATCGTCTTCAACGACATTTCTCTCAAGTTCTTCCATGATTTCGGGGTCAAAGGTTCCATCTTCGTTAATGTCGCTCTGATATGGTAGAGCATTGAAACAAGCTTGCCCATTACATTGGCCACAAGCTAAAGAGCATTGCAAGCCCGCTTTCCTGCATCAGCATCGCGAACCACAACCACTCTTGCAGTTGCAGAAAATTGTATTTAGCAAATCTTCTGGAGCAGGTGGTAAAATTGTCATGATAGGCTCCAGAAAATCGTTTCGCATTGCCCAACTCCATACCTGGGGTTCCAAATCATGCCTTAACCAAGTTTGAACTTAATAATATACACGTTTGAAAGGTTGATGAGCAGCTGCTTTTGTTGGTGGAATATTTGAAAGCTGCACAGGTTAATTAAGTTTTGTAGACTTGACGTAATGCATATAACGAAGATGATCGAGACTTTTCACAGATTTCGGAGCATTATAGACTGCCAATAAGATTTGAGTTCCACTCTCTAATAATCTCTGGGCCGAACAATTTTCTTTCTCAAATGCTGCAGCTAGTTCATTCAAATTTGTCAGTTTCTCAAAAACTTTAAAAAATGATTTTTTCCCTTTTTAAAAAGCGCAGAAGTTGTGTCACAGCCACTTAATGCGTGCAGAAATAAAATATGTGTTTTGGAATGAGAATAATTATCAAAACTTTTAGTCAAGTATATCCCCGTTTTTACATTTCCTTTCCCAACTTTTTTAAAGAAAATGTCTTGTTCGTAAGACAGTGTACGCCCAATTAAAATGACAAGTAAATCAATATCTTGTCCTATTATAACTGCAGTTTTTTCAGAATTTGATTCTTCAATTGCAGTTTCAACAATAAGAACATCAGCATTATCTCTGGCTTGTTTAGTAGTAACATTTGCAGCTTGTAATTTTTCAATTAACATATTAATGAGCATATCTTTGTTATTTCGATTTGATAAGAATTTTTCTTGAGTAACTGGTACAACTATTGTTTCATCTTCTCTGCTGCTCCATAGCTTTTACGTTCTTACTGTAATCTGAATTTTTTTAAACAAAATTTGTAGAGAATTTTGTATTCTACAATATTGATAATAAATACAAATAGCAAAAAACCCATAAAAAATGAGATATTTACAAAAAAGCGTAAAAAAACCGATTTTTGTGACATTTGACCTTGAGATTTAATAGTTGCGTACACCCTACCATATGTAGGTTCTGAAATAACTTTTAGCGTGTCAATATACAAGTATTTACAGACTTACAGCTGGGTATCTCCAGTTCCGAGATTCTTACCTAATTTAAGCTTAAATGACTGGACTAATAATGCAATTATGAATTTTGTTCCTTACTTTATCACCACACTGCATATTATTCCTAATTAGTGAAATAAAACATTTGTATGAATATTTTCTTGTAAACCTATTAGAAATCGAAATATTAGCGAGTTATGTTACTTTTTTAAATAAATTTAGATTTAGTTAATCAAATAGTTATTTTTTCACTTTTTTTTGTCTTTATAGTAAATTTTTTAAACCGAAAATTATCGACAGGTGCTGTGGTTGCAAATCGTTTGAGCGAAATAGAAGGATGGAAAGTTCTGTTATTAGAAGCGGGCGGAGACGAAACGGAAATTTCCGATGTGCCGGTCCTGGCAGCCTACCTTCAATTGTCGGCCTTAGATTGGAAATACAAAAGTGAGCCCCAAGGACAAGCATGTTTAGGTATGATTTTTATATCTATTTTTAAATATACTTACAATAATTATTGTTCGATAAAAAAATCGTTTAGATATGGATAATAATTTTATTATCTAATTTTCCTAAGTAGATTAAAACAAAAGATGAAATTGATTTAAGTTTTTAATGGCTATTAAATTTTTTCTCGTCCATGTGATATGAAATATATGTAGGGTGATTCACTGAGGGTGGCGACCGGCCGTATCTCAGAATATCTTGAAGTAGAATTTTGTTTTTGAAAGAAACGCAGAAACAGTTCGATTTTTATTTCAAGGGGGACACCTTTCTACACTCACCGACTTAAAATTCGATCCATTTATTTATTTAAAAATGCTCCAACTTTCAAATGCGAAGGCTGATTTATTTGAAGTTTTTAGCAACTTTTAGATAAAATACTGTAGTTTTAAGATTATTATTCGGACATCTAAAAGAAATTTAGTACTCGCCGGATATACAGGGGGGAAAAGAAAACAATTTTTTCCTCTACTTTTGACACACCCTGTAGGTTAATTCTGCTAGTAGATCTGCACACAATTAACTTTATCAAGAAGACTGATTTGTTTCCAACATTTTGTTTTTTTATTGACTCCGATATCTTAATTTGTTTGTGAAATGTGACGGTTTAAAGAAAATGCAACATTCTTAATTTTTTTATTCAGTTTTAGCAGAATAATACATAATTTTATAAACAAATCAAACAACAAATAAACTAATAATTATTACAAATTAACGGGTATTTTCCCCACGAGCGCGAATAACTGCCTCAATGCGTCGTGGCATACCCTCTATTAGATGTCGAATCTCCATTTGGTCAATCTGATCCCATTCTTGGACCAAAGAGCATCTCTTAAAAAATTTAAATTACTTGAAGAAGGAATTCGGTTATGAAATCGTCTGCCCATCATGTCCTAGACGTGATCAATTGGATTGAGGTCTGGGCTACGTGATGGCAAGTTTATCCTTTGAATTTCTGTTTCGTTCAAATATTGAGATACAATCCTCGCAATATGTGGTCGAGCGTTGTCATGCATAAACATGAATTCGTTTCCTATAAACGGTGCAAATGGAATTACATGTGGATCTAGCACATTACGAATATGCTCCGCCCCCAACAATGACTAAATCAGTACGAGCATGCTTATGCCGCCCCAAACCATTACTGATCCTCCTCCATAACTGAGTCTTGGCAAAAATTTGCTTGGTCAAACCTTTCGCCTCTTCTTCGGTATATTCTTTCACGGCCATCAGGAGAACGTAAACAAAATCTTGACTTATCAGAAAATAAAATCTTACTCCAGTCATCGACATTTCAATGTTGATGCTCCCTGGCAAATCGAAGACGTGCTGTTCTGTGATTCATAAGTAACTCCGGACCAGTTGCAAGTCTTCTGGAACGTAATC
This sequence comes from Psylliodes chrysocephalus, assembly GCA_927349885.1. Lineage (NCBI taxonomy): Eukaryota > Metazoa > Arthropoda > Insecta > Coleoptera > Chrysomelidae > Psylliodes > Psylliodes chrysocephalus. Next base: position 11,974,496 of record OV651815.1, read on the forward strand.
CATGTTCTCGTAATCGCCTTCGAATCGTTATTTCGTTAACAGCTACTTGACGTACTTCTTCTAAACGATTTCGAGCCATGACAGCAGTAGTATTTCTTTCTCGCAAAGACATTTAATGTCACAAAACGATCATCTCGAACATTTATAGAACGTCGTCTGCCAGATCTTCTTCGTCTCGAAAAACTACCAGTTTCATTGAAACGTTGTACAGCTCTCTGGACGCTACATCTTGTAACACCCAATATTCTAGAAGCATAATACTGAGACCTACCGTCTCGTACCAGAGCAACTGCTCGTGCTGCATCAGTAGGCGTTAAAACCATGATGTTATGCTGATAATAAATATTTGTTATGCTGATAATTAAACTGCAATTGCCAAGTAACGAATATTTGACAGTTGTCATATTGTGAGTTGGCCACAGCACTCTACTTATTTTGTAGTTTATTCTCTACCGTCATTTAAATTATGACCGTTTCTAAAATGTAGCATTTCACAGACAAATCAAGATATCGGGGTAAATAAAAAAACAAAGTGTTGGAAACAAATCAGTCTTCTTGATAAAGTTGATTTTGTGCAGATCTACAAGCAGAAAGTAGAGGAAACATTTGTTTTTTCTCCTCCCTTGTATATGCGGCGAGTACTAAATTACTTTTAGATGTCCGAATAATAATCTTAAAAATACAGTATTTTATCTAAAAGTTGCTAAAAAATTCAAATAAATCAGCCTCCGCATTTGAAAGTTAGAGCATTGTTAAATAAATCATTATTTTGAATGGATCGGAATTTTAAGTCTGTGAGTGTATATCCTCAACTGTCATATGTCATATATGTCATTCCTCTCCCCTACATCAATCTAACTAATACAATTTAAATAGGGAAAGTACAAAGTATGACTCATCGTTGGAAAAATAATTTTATGGGGAATTCAGCAATATGACTGTTCATTGAGTTTCTTATAATTTTAGCGCCCTCTAGCGGGATAAAAAAATATTATCTATGGTAAAGTGTGACACCTCATTTGAAAGCTAATTTTAATAGTAATATTATGTTAACTATATTAAAAATAAACTTAAAAGGATAAAAGAATGCATTATTATTAAATTTATTTTGTTGCAAGTTCAATATGGATATATCTAGGTTAATGTTATGATGTGCATTGGATTACTAATTACAAGAAGCTATTAATGTGCATATTTTAAATATTTAAAAGTATAAATATAAAAGAAAAATAATATACAGTCCATTATTAACCTAACAACTATAATTTAGAAACTTTCGGCTCTTATTTTTATGTAATAAAAGAATAATTTTATTCTAATATTAGAGGGAAACTTTATATACTAACTGTATGTTTACTACGACTTATTTGAAACTATGTAGTATCAAAATTACGGTTACGTTAAATTACTGCAATTAAAATGCAATTAAAATTATTTTTTTAATTCGAAATTAATAATTAGCAATTAGAGAAAAATAAATATAAATGCGTATTAGGAACATTTCCAGTCAAGACACATTTTTTTCTAATTACGAATTTTCTCTCGAGATTTTTCTATTACGCCTATTTTCTACACAATGACTAAAAAAACCGTTTAGTGGAAACAGAATATTTTGAAAAATTAATTTTTATTGGACTTTATTAAATTCCACGCACTATATCACCCGTGTTTATATGAAACTATAAGAGGTTCATCCTCTTTTAGGCCAGTCATTAGAGATAATCAATTTACATTAATTACAAAAGTTTTCAAACTTTGTTGGAATAATAAGTAAATTGAAATAATTGTAAATTTAATTTTGCTACTTTTATTAATTTCTAGCTTATTTTTGTAGTTTATAAGTGATTTTTTGTATTTTATTATTTTAGTGATACAAATTTTAACAATGGTGATAGTTTGTGTAAGTTTTAAATAGAAATACGAAAAGGCATCGTTACTCATTTCACAAGTAAGTAACCATTATCGTTTCTACCATTTTTTTTAAAAAAACATAAGTACCTACATTTTATACAAAAGGCCATTAAACATGAATTTAAAATAAATGGCAAATTTAGTGAACTAAATTTAAAGAACTTGTATTATAATAATAATAATAATAATAATAATAATATTTATTCATAACATACAGATTAATTTACAATTTACATTTTTTTTTTTTCATAAAGATAGTATTAAGAATAAATATAAGGTTAGAGATAGTTTAAACTAACATAACAAAAGACAGATTAATTAATTTTAGCTCGTTAAAACCGATGTGGTCGTGCACACGAGCAATAAAATTATTAATAATTATGATTTCTTTAGATTTTATAAAAATATAGAAAATAATACTATACAATCTTGTAAAAATGTAACTAAAAGTTGAGAGTAAGTAAGCAGGTAATTAACTAATTATAAAAAGGGTAAAACGTGTGAGTAGTGGAAAGGTAAGTTTAACAACTGTATATTAATTTTATGTTTTTTTTTTTTTTTTTTTTTTTTTTTTTTTTTTTTTTTTTTTTTTTTTTTATATCTATAATATATTAATTATTTTTTTGGTCAATAATAGCAAGAAAGTCCTGTCTGTTTGAATTTAACACAAATTTTTTAAAGATGCTTTTAATCATATTTAATGAATTAATGGTTGTTATATAAATTTTATACATATTGGGCAAGTAATTAAATATCTTAGAAGATAGATATAGAATATTTCTTTGTCCAATTGTTTTTTTACTTATATCAGTAGCTACGAAATTTTTATTTTTTAACCGAGTAGAGTAGTTGTGTTCTATATTTCGTAATATATTTTTATTTTTATAGATGTTCAATATAATAGAATAAACATATAGTTGTCTGATATCCATGACCCTACTCTCCAAAAATAGTAAGTCAGAGGGATGGTCCATTTTTTTATTGTATATGATTTTTAAAATTTTTCTTTGAAGTACTTCTATATTTTTTAGGTGTGTTTGTAAAATACCACCCCATCCAAGAATCCCGTAATTTAATCTTGACTCTACGAGTGAGTAATAGATTATTTTTAGTTGGTTAATTTCTAGTATTGATTTTAGATATTTAAACTTTGAAAGTAGCAATCGTAAACACCTCGCAATGTCTCCAACATGTGCATCCCATTTCAAGTGAGAATCGATTTTAATACCTAAGTATTTTATTTCTTGGGTGTATTTTATAATAATATTTTGCAAGCTAGGAATATATTAATTTCGTTATATGGTGGCAAAGAATTTTTATAACTACTAAAAGGCATAAAATAGGTTTTGTCAAAATTAATTGTTAGTTTTTTACGTCTAAACCAATCGATAATTTTTGAAAAATGTGACTCTATTTTTATTTTTAAATTCTCCCATGTGTCACTGCTGTATATGACAGCAGTATCATCAGCAAAACTGATTATTTTGCCCTCTACTTCAACATCGAAAAGACCATTAATATATACACTGAATAATAAGGAATATTGTTTTAGATTTTGGACTCTACTAAAAAGTAAAAAAAATATTCACAATTTTTCAACTTAAACAAGCTTTTCGTTTTTGACTCATTTTATCATAATAATGTTGAAGATGTTAAATCAATAATTTTTTTTATAGGTTTCTAACTAATACTGCCAAAAAACGCATTTGATGAAACATATTGAAACTTACTCCAGAAAACATTTCAAATAGTGATGTTTTATGTTCCAATCGTTTTTCTGGACATATGTTTATGTCAAAGACTGGATGCGGAGGAAGAACTAGATTAATTCCAGGTGCATTGCCATCAGAACTTACTGAGGCCCCAGAAGAAGATGAAACTAAAAGGCAAAGAAGCCTTCAAGCCGTTCAAAATATTTTGTATTGTGTTGTATTGTATCGTTATTGTTAAAGTTGAATTGAGTTATTGTAAAGTTGAATTAAAATAAATTGTGATACCAAAAACCAGTGTAACATTAATGACAGCGGTGGGATATAAAGTAAAAGTTCATGGTAAATACTAGATCCTCTGAGTAAGAAGCAGGTATGGATACCTCAGGCCCACCAGCATGGTTTTTGAAGATGGAAGAGGAGAGAATAAGGCGAGAAGAGGAAAAGGAAAGGCGAGAGAAAGAAAAGGAAAGGCGTAGGAAGAAAGAAGAGGAGGAAAAGGAAAGGCGCAAGATGGAAGAAGAGGAGAAGAAAAAAGAAAGGCGTAGAAAAGCAGAGGTAGAAATTATAAATGGCTTAGTACAAATCCAGGAAACCTTCAAGCAAGAGATTAGTCAGTTTAAAATTAGAGTAGATCTGTTAGAACAACAATAAGATCATCTAAAAGCTAATTTAGAACAGCAGCAAGATCATTTAAAAGCTAATTTAGAACAGCAGCAAGATCATTTAAAAACTAATTTAGAACAACAACGGAGATAATTTAAAACAACAAGAAAAGGCTAGAGTAGAGCAAATTAGAACTGAACTAGTTCAGTTAGAAAGAAGAATTCGTAGCCTAGCTTCGATAAGCAACAGAGAAGCTGAAAACACTACCTCGTCCTCATCTGTTATCGAACCAAGCCATATTCAACACCCAGTTTCACAAATCCATACTAGCAAGATCATTAAGCCACCCACGTTTGACGGTTAGACAACATGGGAAACGTATCGCCTCCAATTTGAGGCTGCAGCTAGAGCCGATGGCTGTGCTGAAAAGGAGAAGGCGGCTGCATTGATAGTGTCGCTGCGAAGACAAGCAGCAACCGTTTTACAATTTCTCCCTCAAGAAGAACCCAGTTATTCATCTCTAGTCCAAGCTTTGGAGACAAGATATGACCAGCAGCATTTGAAACGGGTATTTCAAAGCCAGCTAAAGATTTGTAGTCAGAAACATAATGAGAGTCTACAGGAATTAGACATAAAAAGATTGATTCATCTGGCCTATCCACAGGCTCCCTAAGATTTCCAAGAACAAATCGGAATAGAGGCATTCATTGATGGACTACAAGATGCGGGAATGCAGCATGTCCTTCGTCTACAACATCACAAGACGCTGAAGGAGAAACTGATTGCAGCCCAGGAATATAATAATAATAAATACATCGACATCAATATAAACAATTTATCGAATAAAGTGATAAGGCGGATAAGTACATGAGTACTTGTTTCGGCTGATTAAAAACATATAACAATAAAACTAATAGTAATATGAATAAAACTTCTTAGCAATTGTCTAACACATAGGTACAATATTTCATAGAAAGTGAAAAGAATTAAATAACATTACATTGTCAATACCAAAAAAATTTCTATGAAATTAAAATCAAATATTTAATAAAAATACAATACAATATAAAAATTAACATATCACATAACAAAACAAATCATAAATTTAATAAAATAACAAAATTTTTATTCACTTTAGAAATGACATTATTAATTAAACTTCAAGAAAATATCCACCATATTCAGCGGTTTCCTACGCAAATATTCTTTAACTTTTTTTTTAAATAAATGTTTGTTATTAATTATTTTAAATTCGTTAGGTAGGGAGTTGTATAATTTTAAGGACATATATCCATATGATCTTTGCGTGCATGTTTTTAGCATCGTTGGAGGAATATACAAATGATTTAGGCGGGTAGAGTACGAGTGAATTGGAAGCATAGCCTCGTATTTTGTTTTATTGTGAAATAAAGCACAGCAATTTAAAAAATATAATTGTCTAATAGTTAAAAGTTTTGTTTCTTCAAAGAGTGCTTCTGTATTATACACACATTCTTTTCTGTAAATTATTTTTAAAGGCCTTTTTTGAACTACTTCCAATGACGAATGAATGAATTTTTAAAGCGCCACTCCAGGCACATATACCGTAACGAAGATTAATGATAAATATAACAGCCGTATGTATTCAAAAGGTAATATGTCTTTTTATATGTTAAATTTATACAAAAAACATCGCAGTTTATTTACAATGTGTTCTATATGTAGGTTCCACTTTAGTTGAGAGTCGATAATTATTCCTAAATATTTAATTTGTTTTACAGGAGCAATCAAAAAAGATCATGCTCACTGTCCACATTAATATTAAAATTAGGTAAAGCAGATGTTATGCAGCTAAAGGGCAAGTAGTGGGTTTTTAGCTTATTTACAGTCAGTAATTTAAAATCAAGCCATTTTTTTATTATACTAAAAATTTTTTCAGCCTTTTGTTTCAGGTTATACCAATTGTCAGCTTCAAAGAAAATGGCAGTATCATCTGCAAAACCAATAATTTTCCCATTGCACTTTAAAGAAAACATCATTAACATATAAATTAAATAACGTTGGTCCCAACACAGACCCCTGTGGTACTCCATATTCCAAGACCCTTTCGCTGCTGAGTACATTATCGACTTTTACAACCTGAGTTCTATTACTTAAGTAATATTTAAACAGGTTTAGTACATTATTTCTAATGCCGATATCATTTAGTGATTGTAACAGTAGTTGATGACTCACAGTATCGAAGGCCTTGGACAGGTCTATGAATATGCACAGACATGGTTTACTTTTATTAAGGGAATTAGTTATTGTCGATGTCAAAGCTAGTACAGCATCTTGTGTAGAAGTATTTTCCTTAAAACCAAATTGATTTTGAGATAATACATGGATTTTTTTATATGACGAAAGACGTTTTTTAATTATTTTTTCAAATACTTTAGACATATCAGAAATAAGTGAAATAGGTCGATAATTACCAACATTTGTGTCATCCCCTGTTTCGTATACAGGAATTACTAGACTTTTTTTAAAAATAGTTGGATATTTACCTTCCTCCACACATCGGTTTAGAACATAAGTAAATGGTTCTAGGATATAATTAGTAATACTTTTTATTGTTTCACTCCGTAAGTTATCCGTACCGGTTGCTTTTTTATCTGGCAAGAAATTACCCTTGAAAGTCTGAGACAGGGTCAGAAAAAAGACAATGACTTAAAGGTTGTCCGAGAATGGCTCAAAAATAAAGTCACACCTACTTGGCAAGAGATAGCCAAATACAGTAGAAAACTATAAAAGGCTACTGGGCCCAGTGGGATTCCCTGTATCTTCACGATGGCCTATTGCACCGGAAGTGGGAGAGCCCCGATGGAGTACATGTAGTCCGCCAAGTGATTCTGCCGAAATCACAGGTCAGAAATGTATTGGAGGAGCTTCATAGCAGTCGTTCAGGAGGTCACTTTGGTACTAAAAGGACACTTGCACGAGTTCTGAAAAGATTTTATTGGGTCAATTGCCGAGGGGATGTAGCGGATTGGTGTAAAAATGTGATGAATGCAATGGCAGGACAAATATCTACGGAACGACTGGAAGCCAAAAGCGATAAAGCAGAAGCTAGAATCGACAGGCGTGCCACAGGGACACATTTTGAGAGAGGTGACCCAATACTGCTGTACACTCCCAAGGATCGAGGAGGATTTTGCCAGAAATCGCAACGGAACTGGGGCCGTCCTTAAGGAAGATCAACGACCTGATCTACCGCATTCAGCTGTCAGCTGGAAGTAAATCCAAGGTAGTTCACATTGGGAAGTTAACGCAATTTCGCCAGATCCTTCCCATTAGCTCTAACCGTTCCCAGTAATCAAGTTATTCGGGGCGAATAACTAGAGAGGAGGGAGCAATGTTACGCAACACCCTGTAGCGTGCTGCGGTCGTCATAAGTAAAGGTACGAGTAAATGAAGAAGATAGAATATTCTCGAAATGTCTCGAAATGTCATTCCTTGTCAAAGAAAAGTCGAGGCAAGCTATATAAGTCGACGACCTGACGTCAGTTGGCAGTTTTATGATAGATGTTACATGTTAATGTTATCAGTTGTATCGTTATTGTTAAAGTTGAATTGAGTTATTGTAAAGTTGAATTAAAATAAATTGTGATACCAAAAACCAGTGTAACAATATATTGCTTCAAGTTTGCAATTTTCTTAAGAAAGATAATAAATTTTAATATTTTGGAATTATTAATGTTCCGGTCATCAAAATAGTTACAAAATTAAATTTACAATTATTTCAATTTAATAAATATTCCAACAAAGTTTGAAAACTTTTGTAATTAATGTGAACTGAGTATATCTAATGACGCCTATGGACTCGAGACTCATCTCTGCGTAAATCTTGAATCGATTGCATATATTTTTTTGGTAACCTGACAGCCTCGATTGCCAGGAAGGAGCCTTATTGTTGATTTTTGTAATATCATTATTATTTTGTTATTACCTTCATTCACCTTTGATTACAAATTTCATTTTTACAACTACAAATTGTTTTAACTGACGGAATCTGCAAAACAGTGTTATATTGTCCTTAATGTGAAGTTTATATAACATTTAAAGCCTTCAATTTGGAAGAATCAAAACTCACCACTTTAAGGTGATTACAGCACCCCCTTATAATTTTCGGACAAGGATATCTTAAAAAGTAATTTTTTTAGAAAATGTAAATTTGGGCAAAATAAATTAGGCAATAATATCTAAAATATGCATACTTTTTAAAGTTTAATTCCTTCCAGTTTCCGAGAAAAAAAATCAAAGGACTTTAAATTTTAAAATATCATAATGAAAATAAATGCATTCCTCAACAGCACTATTCTTAATATAATCCCCAAATTTAAGCTCTTAATCTCTTGTTAATGATTTTTTAAAATTCGCCGAAATTAGTGGCTAAAACGCCTCGTTAAGTGCTTCTTTTTAGTGTAACGCGTCTGTAACTATCGTATCGTACACTCTCAGTCATCATTCGTTTCTTGCAATGATTTACACCAGTTTACACCAGTTTAAACCAGAAAATAGCACTTAACAAGGCGTTTTAGCCACTAATTTCGGCGAATTTTAAAAAATCATTAACAAGAGATTAAGAGCTTAAATTTGGGGATTATATTAAGAATAGTGCTGTTGAGGAATGCATTTATTTTCATTATGATATTTCAAAATTTAAAGCCCTTTGATTTTTTTTCTCGGAAACTGGAAGGAATTAAAATTTTAAAATATATGCATATTTTAGATATTATTACCTAATATATTTTGCCAAAATTTTAATTTTTTAAAAAAATTACTTTTTGAGATATCCTTGTCCGAAAATTATAAGGGGGTGCTGTAATCACCTTAAGTATTATTATTCTTTATTTATTAACTGTTAATACAAAAATGATATCTTTCTAATGTTGTACATACCCATCGATGTACTACCTGGGCGATAACAAATCAACACAAGAAAAAAAATTAATATCCCAGTGGCGTATCAGTAATATTTACAATATACAACACTTAAAATTCCAAAAATACTGGTATTAGATTATATCGTAAGAAATAAACTTACAATTTAGCCAGTTTTGCCACATGTTCAAATTGTAAAAAAAACACTGTATATATTATTTATTTTTAGGCTGTTTTTGTCATATTATATTTTCATTATTTAGCAATGAACAACGGAAGATGCAACTGGCCCAGAGGAAAGGTCATAGGCGGCTCGTCGGTCCTAAACTACATGCTGTACCTTCGAGGAAATAAAAAAGACTACGATCTCTGGGAATCGATGGGCAATCCAGGATGGGGCTATCAAGACGCCCTTTACTATTTTAAAAAGTCAGAAGACAATAAGAATCCTTATTTGGCCAAAACTGATTATCACTCTACCGGAGGATTTCTGACGGTGTCAGAAGCCCCTTATCATACGCCACTGGTGGCCGCGTTTTTGGAAGGAGGAAAGCAGATGGGTTATGAGAACAGGGACATCAATGGGGAGTTTCAGACTGGATTCATGATGGCTCAAGGTAGGTCACAACATAATAATAGGAATGAACAAATATCCATCTTTTGAATTTAATTGCTTTTTCGATCATTTCTGCCATTGTGGCCATCATCTGTAAAACAAATTAATATTAAAATAAATACATTCCAATACTCAACTGACACTTAAAAGACTATTCTACCAAGTTGCGATTATTTTTTGGTGTATGAAAGCATCGAATTGAAGGACACACTGGGCTGAAAGGTACAATAGTAAATTCTCCCAATATTTGAATCATTAAAACAGAAATTTTATTGTTTATAATCATGCTCTTGGACGTTCTTTTTTTCTCTCTCTATATCTGTCACGCTTGGATTGTCCCTCGACCGTTGGGCCTCACTAGGTCAATTTTTAAATGAATGAGAGCGTTGGGCCACACATTTATGGCTACGGCTAACGTACTCACAGCTTGGACAATGTGTATGGTCTGTCCCATGAGTAATTTCCGATTGTTTATTTTGATTTCACAAGTCCCATGTTCTTTTGAACTTGGCTGCATAGTACTGATAAAGACCAACAGACAAAAACATGTGACTAGGGTTTACTTTATGGTTTTCTCTTTTTGATTTGCGAAATATGCCCATTATTCCTGTCTTTTTTGATAAACTTAATGTAATTTTTACAGTAATAAAAAAAATGTAGTTAAATGGAGACAGTGAATATTCAAATCTGGTGCTAATGGACATAAAAATAAGCATTATTTTAAGCTACATGAATAGACACTTTTACCTTGGATAAATCTTTTTCGGGGAGCTTGAGATTTTTCCTTGGTTGTGAGACAACGAATATTTACTCTTTTTCGGAGAGTTTGAAATATTCCTTTGGTTCTTAGACAACGAATCTTTCATTTAATCTTTTATATTTTTTTACAGGAACCGTGAGAAGAGGATCCAGATGCTCAACGGGCAAAGCATTTTTGAGACCAATAAGACTACGTCCCAATTTGCATATTGCCATGAACTCACACGTTACCAGAGTTTTGATAGATCCAATGTCAAAAATCGCATTTGGTGTGGAATTCTATAGAAATGGTAAACTATACAGGTCAGTCATCATCTAGAAATTACTAAAATTATATACAGGGTGTCCCATTAAGGATGGGATATAAAACAACTGATATTCTCCAATTCAAAATGCGACAAACCATTAAACGAAATATTTTTATATATTATATTAAATTTTAAATAGAATTTTATATTGAATATGTATATTCAATTTTATATTGAATTTTTAATTGAATTTTATATTAAATTTTATATTGAATTTTATATAGAATTTTGTAAAGAATTTTATGTATAATTTTATGTATAATTTTATATAGAATTTTATAAAGAATTTTATATAGAATTTTATATAGAATTTTATAAAGAATTTTATATAGAATTTTATATTGAATTTTATATAGAATTTTATATAGAATTTTATATAGAATTTTATATAGAATTTTATATAGAATTTTATATAGAATTTTATATTGAATTTTATATTGAATTTTATATTGAATTTTATATTGAATTTTATATTGAATTTTATATTGAATTTTATATTGAATTTTATATTGAATTTTATATTGAATTTTATATTGAATTTTATATTGATATTCTTTATTGATATTCAGGTAACAAAAAATATAGATATAGAATTTTATATACAATTTTATATAGAATTTTATATAGAAATTTTAAATTTTTTATGTTTAACAATTTTTTTATAATTAGTTGTGGTTCTTTCCTTGGTAATATCTACCAATGATCATGTTATTAAGATTATGTCTTATTTGATAATGATTAATAAAATTTTTGTTTTTAGTTTTAAAGAATATAATATACAATTGCTCAGGTAGTAAAGACATCAGATATATCCTGATTAAACATACATTTTATTTTCAATGAGAGAATCTGTTTTTCTATGTCTCATTTTTAATGGGACATCCTATATATTTCTTGATATTCAATACTTAATTCATTTTTTTCGTTGATTTTTAAAGAATCAGAGTGAAGAAAGAGGTCATCCTGTCAGCGGGTTCAGTGAACTCTCCTCAACTATTAATGCTGTCCGGAGTCGGCCCGAAACAAGAATTAAACAAACACAAGATCCCCGTCATTCAGGACTTGAAAGTGGGGCACAATCTACAAGATCATATCGGTCTCGGAGGGCTAACGTTCCTTATTAACAAACCGGAGTCGATTACGTTGGATAGGATTTATTCTGTAGGTAAGGAACCACACAAAACTAGAATACATTAGAAATTTTCATATACATGGTGTTTCAAAAAGGTATGTCATAAATTCTTTCTCAGATAGATTACCAAAAAAACAAGTGGATTTGGCTATATTGACCTATATCATAAACTGGCTCCCAACAAAGTTACAGGGTGTTAAAAAGTTTGCTGTTGCGATTTTTTCTTTGAAATTTTTGCCAGTGCTGTAGATTTGAAGGCCTAATATTCTAAGGGCCCCCTTAAAAAAAGTTGGAGGTTGGGTACCTTTTAACCCCCCCCGTATTTTTTTTGACATAAAGAAACTTGCTCTATGATCGCAGAATATTAACATCCCATTCTCAACATAACATATGCAACTAACAAAACAAGAAAGTAATACTGGTTGCATAGATGTAATTTTTTGCCAAAACACAATTTTATAATTTAGTCAAAATTGGAAAAAATATCACAGATTTCACGGAAAAATGGATTAAAGATATAATACAAAATACCAAGGAAGAGAATATCGAAAATTTGGTTTTGCTTCTTTTATGGCCACCTAACGATTCATCGCGTCAAAAGTATTTTCCGAAAACAGCCCTTTTCTTTCATATTTTTCGTGAACTATTGTTTGTATTATTTTTAAGGAACCCTTATGCAATACGTCCTCTTCGGCGGCGGACCACTGACCATCATGGGCGGAGTTGAAGGGCTAGCATTCGTGAACACCAAATACGCCAACGCATCAGACGATTTTCCCGATATAGAGTTCCATTTTGCGTCTGGGTCGACGCATTCCGACGGAGGGGATCAAATTAAAAAGGCCCATGGTTTGACCGACATTTTTTACGACAAAGTCTTTAAACCCATTGAGAAAATGGACGCATGGAGCGTTATACCCATGTTGTTAAGGCCGAAGAGCAGAGGTAAACATATTAATAATATTTTTGTTCAAATTTATCCATGGAAATTAGTTAAATTATTAAAAGAAATATCTACTTTGTAGTATTGTTCATCTTGAATTAGATGTTTGTGATATTTTATTTTGAATCTTATCCCTATTAGCCATTTTATTAATATCAGTTGCAAGATACTTATTTGTTTTTAATGTCTTCTTCCTGCTTAGATCCAAGATCTATATATAATCTTTTTGTGTTAAAACATAATTAATCTAGCTAAAATGACCTAAAGACTTCATGAAGTTCCCCAAATACTTTTTAAAATTACCCATTCTGCGTAAACTTACATATACGAAAGTCTTTTTAATGTTACTTTAAGTCTTCTTAAAATTACCTAAATATAAAAATTATTATAGTAAAAGAATGGTACATGCTAAGAAGGTGACCAGGTCCATCTCTTATTCTTCTGAATCATTAAGAAAGTCAGCTTCATTAGTTTAGGAGTGTTCATTACAATATTTCTGATTGATGGATAAGAATAATTAACCATATCTAATCGTTATTATGTTGTTTCTAGTGTTTTTGTCAAAATCATTTATATTGTCATATTAATGCCAAAAGCATATTCTAGTTTTCCTAAAGGTTCTCATTACACCGACACAGTTTAAAGAATATACTGATATGAATTCCTGCCCTGGCGTAGATCTGAGCACCAAGAACAATATTCCTGAGGGTGTACTTCTCTTTGAAATTTTAAAAACTGATAATAATAAAAACAACATGTTCTCAATCTTCTCTCGGATTCCTGTAATTTCTAAATTCAAAACTAAATTTTCTCCTTTCTGCTATCAGCTGGTATTCTCTGCTATTAACTGCTTTTAGAATTTATAGATTATTCAGACTTTTTCATTATCAATGACAAATAAGAAAATTGGTTCCCTGTCAAACAACTTGTCAATTTAAAATTTTTATAAAACCTTATCTTTTGGATCTCTTTTTCTTTGATTCTTTCAAACAGTTTACTGTTTACTTCTTTCAAAATTTGTGGTCAGTAATGCTCAGATTTCCAAAATATTCATTTATTATCAGTTTCTATACATCAACTAATCTTCACTCTGATTCTTATTGCTGTTGTTTGTTTCTTTGTATCAAGTAACTATTTGGAAATTATTATTATGAAATTTTAAGGATTGTTACAAATTTTGATCTTCCCATCAATTTGGATAATCCAAACTGATTCAAAATTTTTGTCATCCATCAAAATCATAATTTCTATATCAATCAATTAACGTTTGTTTTCTTTTCTTTTACAAATTTACAACTTTTACACATTTCACATAGTGGGTGATATTCTTCCTGATGCTCCAAACACACCCAACAGGAATGATCATCAATCCCCTAAATTATTATATGTACAGGTACAAATGCAACACCCTGTACATATAAAATTTCAAACGAAATTTTTTAACTTTTGGCATAACTAACTCTTGTAACAAATATGCCAATCTTAAGAATTTATAATGAAATTCCTATGCTATAAAACAAATTTAAACCGAACCTGCCTCATATGCATTCAAATCATATATATATATTATTGAAAATACCACGAATTCTATTATTATCTAAACACCTTAATACATAACTATGTTCACCTTCCTTATTGTCTACTATGGTCTGTCCCTCATATGGAAATTGTAATTTTGCACATATGTTTTGTTTCTTATTAGATGTTTTTAAAACCCCTTACTATTACTATATCGCTAATTATTACAATGTTTAACAGGTGTTATAAAACTTCGAAGCAACCAACCTACCGATGCGCCACTTATATACCCTAACTATTTTATGGAGGAGGACGATATGAAAACATTGATAGAAGGAGTAAAAATAGGAGTGAAACTGAGTCTAACACCGGCTTTTCAAGCTTACGAAAGCAGACTAGTTGAGTTTCCGGATTGTGCTCATATAACGAAATTCACAGACAAATATTGGGAGTGTATGATCAGATTATATTCTGTTACTATCTACCATCCCATAGGTGAGTCTTATTTAAAACAATTTGATATTACTAAGCTAAATGCAATTTGCAATATTATGTAGTTGGTTATACTCTTCAGTCATATTTGTGGAGGCTTAACTTCTCCAAGTCTAGTTATTATCAATTCCTGTATTCCTTATTACATAATCTTTAATATCAGTCTGTGTTTAAATGATATATTTTTTCTTTCAGGGACATGCAAAATGGGTCCTTATTGGGACCAAGACGCAGTTGTAGACCCGCAACTTAGAGTGTATGGTATTAAGGGTCTAAGAGTTATAGACGCGTCCATAATGCCCACCATGGTTAGTGGTAACACCAACGCTCCTACGATAATGATTGGGGAGAAAGGTGCTGATCTGATAAAAGAATTTTGGATGAAAGCAGCCAAATATGGAAGAATCCTTCACGGAACTTAATAGAAACAACACAAAAAAACAGGAATAAAGTTACCTAGGAGTGTGTAAGAAGTGTTGCTAGTGTTGTTAGAAAGACGTTAGGGAATTCAGAGACAAAATTCCTATGCCCTGTGTTGAATCGTTTAAAAAATTGAATTTCAATAAGCATTTTCAGTTTGACGAGTTCACAATTGGTATTTAATTTTAAAAGAACTATTAACTAAATTTTCTATTCTTATGAAAATTTCTACTGATAGTTTTTATTTATTTATTCCAAAGACTTTAAGTAATATTTATTTTTGAGTAGGTACCAATTTTAGTATATTAAAGATTTAATATATTTAAAAAACTGTCTTTCTTTTACTAATCTGTTAATTAACAGGTAACTGAAAAAAAATCAATTTATGAAAGGAAGGTAGAGAAAATTAAACTATAAGACTCAAGGGCGGCTCCAAGACGAATTGCATTGCCTTTAGAAATTCCCTTTTTAACATATTTTTTTTGAGTAAAAGGCTCACAAATCGTAAGAATTTGATTTTATCTGTTTATCATCTTACGAAATGCATAAAGAAATATTCAAGCCAAATATAAATAAAAAGATCAACACAAACTCAAACAACAAATTGCAAAAATTAAATCCGAATCCTCCATGCCGACGCAACCAAATTATTCATCACCGACTGATAATAGGACACTCTAAATTAACGCATGAACATCTGCTGAAAATGGATCCAGCAAAAACTAAAACTATTTTGCCTGTGACACCCCGATGAGCGTTGAACATATCATCGTTGAATGTTCACCATTTTAAATGGAACGAGAAGAAAATAACGTTTCAATTGAATTAAAGTGCGCGTTAGCCAAAAAGAAAACAGTAATAAACTTTTAAAAAAAGTTTTTAAAAGCAACAAATTTATACTAACATAATGTAATAATTTATACAATTTCGACTTACCCACTTATTTTATTATCCAACTTCAAGAAATGGTTACAATTAACATACCTGTAACAAATAAGCATAATTAATATTTATAGAAATAACAATAGCAAAAAAGGACAATAATCAAAATGGACCCACATAATTTTATCAGTTTAACTAAAAGAAGTTTTGTAATTTTCTAAAACACACCTGTATGCATAGTCAATCGCCAGCGATTCATCTCGGCGATATCACCAGCAATTTGCTGGCGAAAGCACCATAACAACATGTCAAATAATAGGTGGGAAGTTCTCTTATAGGGACCGTGCGTGAAATATAGAGGCAGCACTACTGCCGAACTTAGCCCTCTCTAGTGTTTAATTTTAGAATTAAATGGGGTAAACATTGCAAGTAAATAATGAAGGGTATTTTTTTAAATATTAAATATAGTTAAAAATAGATACCGGCCCGTACCAAACAATCGTGTACATGGTCAAAATGACGTAAAATGTGAAACATTATTAAAATCTGGACATGCATATACATTTTAAGCAAAAAGATTTAAATGGCTAAGTGACAATAAATTGTAAAGTTGTACCTTAAACAAGTGTATCCAATGTTAAAATATAGGTATTTAGTAACACTGAATTTAAAAGTATTACAATAACATTTAAAAAATGTAAATTAATAAAAAAGATTGATAATAATAATTATAAATCATTTTAGCTTTATGTTAATCGAAATGTCATTCATCCACTGGCGTTTATGAGATGTTCAATGATACATATATTATAGATTGCTCACCCAACTATAAAAAAATTATGAGAAGCTGGTTGCAATGTGCCTTTCCTAGTGCTCACTAAATAGAGCCGTTCTAGTCCAAATGTGTTAAAATAAAATTTCAGCATTTTAATCTTTAGAAAAAGATAATAATTAAAGTTTTACTTCAAGACATGTCATTATGTATTTGGAAAGTTGAGTTTTCATGTAGTTAAATAATATTAAGAGATCTAAACAATTTTTATAACAGATGGATATAAATAATTTTAGACTACTATTTCAGAAACAATTCTACATAAAATACATAATTGCAATATGTAATACAATTTTGAAAAGGTAATGTAAACAATTTTGATATGAGGTATGAACAACTTTGGTAAGAGTTGTAATTGGACACTTATCTATTATTCTGAATAATGTTTAATGGTAATGTCACTAAAAAATTTACAAAAAATCACTGGATTTTTAATATTTTAAAGTTTGTTACAATCTCTTTTGACAGTAATTGCAATGTATTATTTATGATTTGTTTATTTTAATAATAAATGAGAAATAGTTAATAAATTGTAAAGAGGGCCGTGATATTTTTGTCAAATTGGATATTCTTATTTCATAACATTCTACATTAGTTTTAATCAACAGAATAAACCATTATCTGTAAAATTATATTTATATAAAATGGTCATTTAAATATGTAAAAATCTTAATGACAAGAAAACACTAAAGATTCTAATTTTTCTGTAAATGATTTCTTTACAACTAAGTGCTCAAAATTGATACAAGCTAGATAAAAAGAAAACTTTGCCCAGTGAAATACGCTTTTCGTCGTCTGATTTACATATGGATAAGCAATCTTTGTAATTATGTATATCATTGGGTGTGAGGCATAATTGTGCTCTGTGGAAATTTATAAAATTTCTTTACTATCGAATGAAATCCAGGTTTCTAAAGTGATGTGTTTGTACATCCACGGATGCAACAAGTTTTTTCGATATTGATATTACGAAAATAATTCGACTTCATTTTATTAATAATTATTAAACAATAAATGCCGTATAAAACATTAATAAATACCCCCCAAAAAGTTCACATTTTTGTCACCAGTTAGCGTTAAAGTCATGACGCACGGTCCCTATATCTAAGGGGGTAGCGACATAGTCTTGCATCTTGGACGCTATTTTTATTTGAAATAGTAGTCGCCAAGCCTGCCAATTTATGAAAAAATGTATAAGCGGTTTTTTTTAAATATTATTTATATTGTGTTTGACATAAAATATTTAAATGTAATCATTTTACGTATAGAATATAGAATACATCGTATGTCGCAATGTAAGTCAATGTAAAATAAAGTGATTTTTTAAAAAATTGGTGAAAATAATCCAAATAATGTGAAAAAAGTACCTGAGTACAAGTAATATGAGTGAAAAAAAACATCAAAGCAAGATTTACGTCGTTCCAGATTGTAAAACAGGATAAAAATCAAATGTAAAACTAAATAAAACACAAGAAGAAATCAATTCAATGTCTTTTTAAAGCTTCTAATATAAGTAAAATAATGTATTCATGTCTAAATATAATATTTATTGTAAACTAGTCACAATATGTATCTTACGAAGTTTATTTTATTACAAGTTTTTATAATATAAAATTTTACAGTCATTGATGCTGACTTACAAACAACAATAATTATTATGCATTAAATTTAACTTACTAGAAAAGAAAATTTATTTTTTATATAGTTTTAATGTTAGATAAATAGTTGCTGCTACTGTTATTTTTTTTTAACCCCAATTGTGTCATTGAAATTTTTATTATAGGATACTAAACGTTTAGAACAGTGGAAAAATATATACCGTTCCTAGTGCCGATAAAGCACTTTCTAGAGATGATGCTGTTCTATACTCTTTAGAAGATATTATTAAATATTATGAAACTATTTTTACTGATGGTACTGTTAGCAAAATAAAAAGGATGAGGTAATATCATGTACATTCCCAAATCTCCCTCTATACTTGTATTACAACAATACAAAAATCTGTTAACTGTGTTTTATTTTACTCTTAAAACTATATATTGGTTCAATAACAAAAAATTGTCACACAATTGTAATTTCAGTATTTAAGAAACCTTTTCGAATTTGGTTAAACATACCCAATTTGTATTTTATATAGATAAAATTAAATAATTTATCAATTAAAACATGCAAGACTTATTCAGAAATAAATACAACAATATGTTCTGTGCTTTATTTAGCTAAACAAGTTTATTTTTATTATTTTGACAAAATTATGTATAATTCTCATAAGAAGCCACGAATTTTGAACACCGTATGCAGTACCAGCCCCCATGCGGTTAATTATAGAAGCTCAATTAGCATGCGTTTTTTGCAATGAGGTTGAATACTATGGAGATGACATGCCAAAAAAAAATGACACCCTTCCCCCTTTCTTAGTGGTCATGTCATAGTTGTCAAAGAGCTGTCAGAACTTTGTTCAAATTTAAATATTTCGACGTTATTACTATCTTAATAAGTGTTTTTTTTTATTAATTTGTATAAAAATCATGACTAAGTGTGCCAAAATTAATTGTAAAAACTCTTCAGTGAAAGAGCGTAAGAAAATATCTAATTTAAGTTTTCATAAGTAAGTATAAGGAGTGTACTTAGAATTTTTTTAGAATGCTTAACTTTTTTTTATTATAGGTTTCCAAAAGACCCACAATATCTCAAAATTTGGTCTAAATTTGTGAGAAAAGACCAATTTGAGCCTAAACCGAATAGCATGTTGTGCTCTATTCACTTCAAGGAAGAATTTTTTGATAAGAGTGAGTTTAGGGTCAGATTGAAGAAGAATGCTATTCCGACAATAAGTGAATGTTTAGTTAGTATACACTTTATTTACAATAAAACTTAAATAACTAACTTAATAAAGAACTTGGCTTGACTAACTTTATAATAAAGACAAATAACTATATTAAAACTTAGATAACTATAATAAAACTTAAATAACTAACCTTATAAATAAACTTAAAAACCAACTATATTTAAACTTAAAAAACAACTTATAATTACACTTAAATGACTAACTTTTTAAGTAACACATAATTTAGAATAACATTTCAAGTATTTAGAAGCACTTTTTATTATATCCTAATTTCTTATTATTATACCGTTTTGATAATGAATATACTGTATAATAATAAATACTGGTGATGTATTTTTATTATTTAATTAGATTTGTGGCCATCACTCACTGCTATGTACCTCCTCATCCCCATGATATAAAATAATATGCCCGCTCATGTACCACATTACAATTATTATTAATATTAAATGAACAAACATTAAATTGATATTCCTTAATTTAAAAACCTGCCGACTTTGTTCACAATACACAATAAATATAATTTAAAACATATTAAGAAGTTAATGATATTTAAAAATTAGTAGTTTTGGAACTTAAACTAGTAGTTTTTGTATCATGGATCTATATTTAAGGCTTTATAACATACCAAATCTTGTTCCAGACTAACCCATCCATACTTACACCTCCTCCTCCAAAAATCAGGATCCTATCAAATATTTTTATTAAACCAGCAAATCAAACCAGTCAGATCGAATTACCTGTACCCTCTACTTCTTCTCTAAATATTCCATATGAAGAACCGCTGACGCCAAAGAAACAAAAAATATTACATACACTTTCCTCTGTCCGGGCAACAAGTGCAAAAAGAAAGCAAAAATTAAAATTGCTAAGACGACAACTTTCTCGAAAAGTGAATAAAATTGCCAACTTAAAAAATATATTAAATGATTTAAGTAAAAAACGTTTGATACAGGAAGATGAGTTAGATATAATGTCAAAACTTGGGGGCCCCATCGAGATATGTAGCAGGCAATTAAAAAAAAGTCTAACCTAAGAAGTATTCAGAAGAGCTAAAAGTGTTTTCGTTAACTCTCCACTATTACTCACCTGCTGCTTATAATTATGTAAGAAGAACATTTGACACTTGCTTACCACATGTCCGTACAATCAGTCGATGGTATCAAAGTATAAAAGGTGAGCCTGGATTCACAAGTGAGGCTTCCAATGCCCTACAGATTAAATCAAATTATTCCAATGAAAAAATAATTTGTGCACTTATTATGGATGAAATGGCCATTCGTCAACATGAGGAGTTTGTTGGAAGCGAACGTAGAAGTTATGGTTGTGTAGATGTAGGAACGGGTGCAAATGAAACTACGCTTGCAAACAATGCTTTTGTTTTTTTATTAAATTGTGTAAATGGAAGCTGGAAAATTCCAGTAGGATATTTTTTAATTTCAAGTATGACAGGTGAACAGAAAAAAGGGCTGGTATTAGAATGCTTAAAGAAATGTTATGAAGTAGTTGTTAGTGTTGTAAGTTTAACATTTGATGGTGCTTCTAATAATCTAACAATGGCCAAACTCTTGGGCTGTAATTTACATCATACAACTTTAAAAACTAGTTTCAAGCATCCATCAAATAATGAAGAAATTGTTATATTTTTAGATTCGCCACATATGCTAAAGTTAATTAGAAATACTTTAGCAAAAAAGTATTCATTTGTAAATGAAGAAAATAAAATTGTTGAGTGGAAGTATTTCAAACAACTTCACGAATTACAGGAAAATAATTCTTTCCACTTAGTAAATAAGCTAAACTCGCAACATATAGCTTTTAAAAAACAAAAAATGAAAGTTCGTCTTGCAACCCAACTATTTAGCGAAAGCGTCGTAACTGCCTTAGATTTTTGTGCGAACGTTCTACATATCGAAGATTTTAAAAATGCTGGGGCGACAATTAATTTTATTAGAAAAATGAACATTCTGTTTGACATCCTGAATTCACGAAATCTTTTGCAATTTAATTATAAGAAACCTCTATCTGAAAATAATTACAATAATACATGTATTTTTCTTGACTCTGTCGATAAATATATTAGTTCTTTAAGAACACATGCTGATGGTAAACTTCTATTATAAACTGATAGGTCCACTGGCTTTCTAGGTTAAAAAATATGCATTGCAAGTCTAAAATTACTATAAAATAATTTAATTGTAGAAAATAAGTTTTTAAAATTTTTGCCTTTGTACAAAATTTCACAAGACAATTTAGAATTATTTTTTTGTTCAATACGATCTCATGGAGGTTTTAACAATAATCCTACAGTCAGGCAATTTCAGTCTGCATAAACAAAATTTTAGTTCATGTTGAATTAAGAGATAGTTTCCGTGGAAATTGTATTCCTTTGGAGGAATTAACTATTTTAAAGTGCAATATAACAAGCCAATTAAATGTTATTTCAAAGGAATATGCAATGTCTGATAATATTGATGATTTTGAGAAAGTGAATGTTATTGAAAATGATCATGATTATCCAGTCTCCTCCTTTTCTAAATATATAATCACTTACATTTCTGGATATGTTGTTTATTATTTAAAAAAGAAAATCATTTGTGAACAATGTCTAGATGCTTGAATAAGTAAAACTAGAGATTTGTTTCTATTTTCATTCATTGATATAAAGAATAAAAATGGTTTGCAATATCCATCGGAAGATTTAATAAACATTTGTTTGAAATGTGAAAAAATATAATATAATTTTACCAAATTTGGCAAAAGTTTTTGGTGTCATAAGATACGTTACACTTATTTGAACTATAATTATATATTTTTTGATGTTTTTTAAGTAAATCATATAGGTACTTTTGTTGGGAACTTATAAGAAACTTCAAAATTAAAATGAAGAATATTCGCATTCTAAGCTTAGTCTTATTTTTAATCAGACTCTTCAGTTGTTCTGTATCCCTTTCTCAATGAGACACCTTGTATATAAACTTCCCACTTTTCAAGTATGTACAATACAGGTGTATCAGAAATTAAAGCAAAAAGACAAGTTATAACAAAGGTTTAAATTTAGTAATGTCAAGTCATCCTTGCACCCTAAAAAAGTACCAATGAAGAAATTAATTATTCCTCCAATGCAACCAAACAGTTATTTTTAGGATAAGATTTTGTGTCCACAGCCACAGGGTTTCTTTTTAAATGGCATGACATTCAAAATTTTGGTCAAAACAATTTTCATCATGCACTTTTCTTGGAAATTCACAATGCTTTATTAGGATTAAAAACACCAGTTTCTAGAAACTTTTTCACTATAACACTAACATTACTGATCAGAAAAAATGGTTAAAGTTTTCTTTTTGTAATCACAAATCGCAACTGAATGCCTATTTTTAAAATAAATTATCTCTATAATTCCATTTGTATAGTTGTATGCTGTGCATCTGTGAGATTGTTGTTTATTATTTGTTTTGGTAATTTGATGTCATAATTCTCCTCATTGTCAGATTTTGACATTGGCAGCTTTGATCAAGACAAGAGAGTCCTTGAACGAAAAATCGTAGTTCGGGTTTTAGTTTTAAAGCACAAAGAGATTAACAAATCTGTTGCACAGTGTTATTCGAACGTTGATTTTCGATCACACAGGTCATAGGTATATCGGACGGTTTCGGCGAAGACCGAACAATATAATAATATTAATCTCTTTTATGTTCTTGGCATTGGCTTGGTCGGAAAATGGTTAATAAATAATAGTAAATAGTGTAGAAGTCATAATTGCGCAATGTCATCAAATTAATTTCAAATCGATCATGTTGAAACAAATCTTAGGTAAGTAAGTCATTTAAAAGTTGTAATTCTGCATACGGACTTTTATTTGAATACGACCCTGCTTAGTCAACCATTTAAGCCACGCCCAGTGTGGTCATTTTTAATAAAACGTATCATATGCAAAACAATTGCCTCATGGCATCTCCACGGCATAAAAAACAATCGGCAGGCTAACTTGTCTTGGCGGCAACGCTACGCGCACATCTACGCGCACACCGCTATTTAGGGGTCCAACCTCTCAATCAAGCCAGTGGCGTCACTGTCGTCGTTTATATCGACAAAAACAAACAAGTTGCAGCAGCTCGGAATCAGTAGCGTGTGTCTTAAATTTATTTTGTCTGTGATGTGTGTATTATGTAGTTATTGTTATTTTTTTAGAATTATAGATATTTTTTGACACTTTTTATATAGTAGTTGTTTTCCAGTGTTAATTTGTTAACTTTTACGTGTTTTACTATGACTGGGCAAAGTTGTGCAGCAAAAAACTAAATGAATAAACTATATTCAAAGATTTTTTCGGTTTCTTAAAGATCCTATTAGGTAGGTATGTATGGTATACTTAAAAAAATCCTAGGTTATATGTCAGTTTGTCAGTTATAAACCTATTAGTAAGATGTAGGTAGGTGCCCAGTTAACGTCACGTAAAGTTTAGCATCAATTTATATTTACTTATGTAGGTATATTATTAGGATTTAAACATCTCCCGTATGGAGTTGACAAAATGGAAAAATATTTATTTTTATTTTAATGAAAAAGTCATTATAAAAAAATTCTGTTTGACGAAAAAATAGGTTTACTATATTAATATGTTAGGTCAGGTGTACAGGGTCTTAATAAATAAAGAAACTTGAAATGGACAAAAGGAAAAAATCTGTATTACCTATTGATTTTACGAAGAAAAGTCACAGTTTTTCTGTCAGTTTTCCTTCATAGAATCATTATTACGGTGTAGGATCCTTTCTTGGAAAGGGGTGTTTTACCTGCTTATGCAAAATTGTCCTGCAAAAAATATTATTAATAATGTTATGTAATAAAATGATCAGAAATTCTCTTCGATATTAGGAAGTTTTATATGTACTCCAACAAAAACATCTAAGAAAGAAATATCACAGCGGTGTTTGACCTTAATATAAGTATAGGATATTTAATTTTCTTTTGAGTTTTTATTTTTTTGTTCTAATTTTATGTAAGTTTTGTTTTTCGATCAATTGCTTTTTTTTATCATTTCTATTTTCGATCAATTTTCTATTCGATAAAATGTTTTTTTCGATCAAATGTTTTCGATCAATTTCGTGCCACCCATAAATAAACAGTATATTCCTAAAAGTTATGGTAAAATCAAAAAGATATAGAGCTTCCCACCGTCGCTGAACTTATTAATAATAAATAAAAATAATATAGGAAAATTAAAAAATACAAAATTAAGAAAAATTGAAAATAAAAAAATAATTTATAGTTTTTATTTGACTATTTGAAGAAATACTATCGAACAAATTTGCAATAGTTTATTTAAGAAAAGCGTGTTGAAAGTATTATGAACTAAGATTATTTATAAATTTAGTAAATATAATCTTATTTTCACAAATTCAGCAAAATTTTAATTTTACCCACAAGTTCAGATGTTATCAATCAGTTTAGTGTTACTGCTGCAAAATCTACATCATGTCGAACAAAATTATTTTAAGTTAAAAATAGTCCAAAAAAAGTTATATAGGTATTTTCGAGAGTTTGTGTCAAAAACAAGACCAAGATGGCCTCTTTATCGCAACAAATGAGTTTATACTCAATGACCAGGATGGCTCTAACGCTAGGTCCTGGCTTAGGATTCCTTATATTCCTTCACTCCGGTACGTTAAATATGAGACCTGATATTCTGGATCTTGATAATAGGGTCAGAGACGTACCTATATATGAAATAAACAGCACTTACGATTTTGTGATAGCTGGCGGTGGAAGTGCAGGGACGGTTCTGGCTAATAGGTAAGTGCACATTAAGCCAAACTCAAAAGCATTGAACATTTTAAAAAAAATAGTGTTTTCGACTATTCTGATATCATCAGGTTTAAACATAACTGAAGAATAAACGGACTGGGCTTTGTTTGATCAAAATAATATATTTTTTTAATAATCAACATAGTTTTTCGAGTAAAAAATCAACAAATACGGCAGTTTATTCCTATTATAGTTAATTAACAAAATACATTGAAGCAGGTAAATGTCCGGTTGGACTATATTGTGATTTCAGATGAACATTCGACTGCGTCAATCAATAGTTTCTTTTAAATAAACTTTATATATTTATATGGGATAAGGAGAAGTGACCTAATTGGATTGAAGATGTTACGGTTAATTGAAAACAACATGTAATAGTTAAAATATTTCAATAGTACAGGTGCAAAATCATCTTGGTGTTCCTCAGAGCTCCATTTTGGGCCCTAAATTTTTTTATTTTGTTTATCAACGACTTAGATGAAATTCACATACTTGCAATTTAATAAATAATTCGTAAACCCGAATAAGTAGACAACAATTAAGGCAAAAATAACACTCAAACCAACCCCTTAAGGACGCCACAACACTTCCGGTTTTTGATAACATGATTTAAATTTGAATTTTAATTAATCCTTTCCCACGTATAAAGTGTCTAAAAATTGCAAGAGGTAAATCAATGCTTAACATATTGGAAGAGTAGTGATAAAAAGTAGTGAATAATGATTATTCATCGGTAATAGTGCATAATGCATTTTAAGTGAGAAAACTAATAAAAAAAGTTATATATTGTAAAATTGTAGAGGATAAAATCTTTTAATTCAAAACTGTTTAAATAATTTAAAATTTAAGGTGACACCAATATAAAAAAATATCTGTGGTTTCGCAATTGATAGGGATAGTCATCCATAGATCGGATTTTACTATGTTTGAG
Organism: Psylliodes chrysocephalus; assembly: GCA_927349885.1. Classification (NCBI taxonomy): domain Eukaryota; kingdom Metazoa; phylum Arthropoda; class Insecta; order Coleoptera; family Chrysomelidae; genus Psylliodes; species Psylliodes chrysocephalus. Next base: position 12,001,110 of record OV651815.1, read on the forward strand.
TGTATAAAATAAACTACATCAGAAATGTATTGGATTTTGAAAATATTGATCTAAAAGCAGTTGGGTTAAACCAAAAATTATGAAAATCAATAGGGCTCTAAGTTAAAAGCAATTATTCAAGAAAATCAAAAACACAAGGCTTTCGCTTAGAGTTTTCGTGCCGGCATACATACGCGTAGTCGACCAGATGAATTTTTTTTTTTGCATATGAAGGGCCTCGGTAATTATTTTCTAAGTAACAATGCGAAAATCCTCTCTTATTTCAAACTTTCTAGAACGTTCTGTATACAGATGGATAACAATAATTTAATTCAGGATACAAAAATCAAATTAAAAAGAATAACAAAAGAATTCGTAACGGAAATGGTATTTCCACAAACTACGATTATAAAAAGTCAATGAGTGAGACTATTCATTTAAAATAAATGCCCTAAGTTTTATATATTTCATATATTGAAGATGGCTATTATTTTGGTATTATCAGTTGTCAACTTGTCCAAAGCAGAAACTAATAAATCTAAGTCCCGTAGAAAAGGAAATTTTGGTTTTATAACTAAATATATTGGGCAAGTACATACAGCAGTGCATAATTCATCAGGGCAAAAATAAAACGCAATTTATAGCTTTTTCATTTCACTATACATTGCCCTTTTTATGATTTTCGATTTTTCGATTTTTCTATTATTTTTCGATTTTTCGATTTTTCGATTTTTCGATTTTTCGATTTTTCGATTTTTCGATTTTTCGATTTTTCGATTTTTCGATTTTTCGATTTTTCGATTTTTCGATTTTTCGATTTTTCGATTTTTCGATTTTTCGATTTTTCGATTTTTCGATTTTTCGATTTTTCGATTTTTCGATTTTTCGATTTTTCGATTTTTCGATTTTTCGATTTTTCGATTTTTCGATTTTTCGATTTTTCGATTTTTCGATTTTTCGATTTTTCGATTTTTCGATTTTTCGATTTTTCGATTTTTCGATTTTTCGATTTTTCGATTTTTCGATTTTTCGATTTTTCGATTTTTCGATTTTTCGATTTTTCGATTTTTCGATTTTTCGATTTTTCGATTTTTCGATTTTTCGATTTTTCGATTTTTCGATTTTTCGATTTTTCGATTTTTCGATTTTTCGATTTTTCGATTTTTCGATTTTTCGATTTTTCGATTTTTCGATTTTTCGATTTTTCGATTTTTCGATTTTTCGATTTTTCGATTTTTCGATTTTTCGATTTTTCGATTTTTCGATTTTTCGATTTTTCGATTTTTCGATTTTTCGATTTTTCGATTTTTCGATTTTTCGATTTTTCGATTTTTCGATTTTTCGATTTTTCGATTTTTCGATTTTTCGATTTTTGGATTTTTCGATTTTTCGATTTTTCGATTTTTCGATTTTTCGATTTTTCGATTTTTCGATTTTTCGATTTTTCGATTTTTCGATTTTTCGATTTTTCGATTTTTCGATTTTTCGATTTTTCGATTTTTCGATTTTTCGATTTTTCGATTTTTCGATTTTTCGATTTTTCGATTTTTCGATTTTTCGATTTTTTCGATTTTTCGATTTTTCGATTTTTCGATTTTTCGATTTTTCGATTTTTCGATTTTTCGATTTTTCGATTTTTCGATTTTTCGATTTTTCGATTTTTCGATTTTTCGATTTTTCGATTTTTCGATTTAGAAAAAATATACTGTACAACTCGAGTGGATTGTCCATATCACACTGAGACAATTGAGCACTCCACCTATGGCGCCGTGCTCAAACTTCGTCTTCGTGCGATATGGCCTTCATATCCTTTCTTGTTGCACAAACTATTTATTTCCCAAAAAAAAAAGGAAAATGCTAAGTTACAATGAGAATGAATGAATGAATGTCATAATAAATTTAGGGTAAAATATAAAAAAACCACTGAGACAAAACTTAAAAATACGTAGTAATACCAACATTAATTTCACATTATATTTTATTAAAGTTCAAAAATGTTTAAAATAGAAATTAGAAATTCTTCAAAAAATCCATTAGAAACCTGGATTCAGTCGTGCCAACTTTATGGTTCCACTAACAATTAAAGTGATAGTAGAGTTTTTGAGTGCGTTTTGTTTACCTAAATTATATCGTTTTTTCACTTTTATAAATATATTCTTAAAGTAAGTAGGTAACATGCATCAAATATACAATCGTTTAGTTACCAATAACATACCTTTAACTATTTTTTACGACCTATAAACAATAGTTAGAAATAAACTAAAAACAGTAAAAACGTATATGTCAATTTTATTGAGGTTTTTGTTAAAAGTTTGGTTAGAATTAAATGTCAGTGGAACTAAAATGACATCACACTGAACTAGCGTATTTGAATTGTTCATTTAAAATGATTGTAATTATTACTTTTATTACTATTGTACTTACGCGTTTATACTTAAAAATGTATGACACAATGCTTAATAGCTTTTAAAGTATTCGCAACGTTAATGCCACTCCGCTGCTCGTCTCGTGGCCTTAAACTCGTTGCTTTTGCTTTAAAGGCTCGATTATGCATTAGTGTCATAATATACTATCATTATGGTTAGTTTTTCAAATATAATATATTATAAAATAACCTTCGGACCTTTGTTAAATATTTTAACGTTACCTTGCGTCGTAAATTACGAGTTAATTACGACTACTTCTCTTTAATAACAAACTTAAATTTATTAAAAATAACTAAAACTCATAGTCATAATAACAGACAAAAACACAATTATTCGGTTCCTTTCAATAGGTGTCAAACTACTTTCCGATCACAGAACTGTATGGGTCGGTCCCAGATTATACAATAAGTTGCCAAGTGGTTTCAACCTTTAAAAAATTACTTAATGTATATGCTACTGGTTAGAAATCTAGATGTTTTAAAACGGTAACATCGATGCACGAAGTGTGACCTATTGGTAACGTCTTTATCTGAGTAGACCCTAATAATAAAACAAAATAGTTATGCCGACGAAACCAAAATAAAAAACCCTGTTCGGTCATAAATGCTACGACCTTTATAGTAAAAAAATACCGTTTTTAGATTAAGTGAAAACCCATTTTGGAATATATTGCTTCTGGAAGCCGGCCCTGATGAGATTACCATATCGGATATGCCTTTAATGTTTCCTACCTTACAACTGAGCCCGTTGGATTGGCAATACCAAACCGAACCTGGAGAAAACTATTGCTTGGGGTTTAAAGAACAAAGATGCAACTGGCCAAGGGGTAAAGTACTAGGAGGTTGTTCGGTATTGAATGCCATGCTGTACATTAGAGGAAATAAAAAAGATTATGACAGGTAGTACATATTTTATAGTATTGTTAGGGGTTGCTGCAATAAATAATGGCTCTTTTAAAGCTTTAAAGTCAGTTATTTGTCCCAATTGCTTCGCCAGTGAAAACTAATCCGTACATTTCTCAAACATACATGATGATACCTATCCACTTTTAGCAAGATGAATATTTTTTGTAAGAAATATTACCTAATAATATTTTTTTTATAAATTAATCTAGTTTTCTTTAAATAATATTTATTTTCATTTAAAATGCATATTTTGTAATTTTATAGAGCATTGAAAAATTTAATTTGATTGGGTTATCAGCCAATCTATTGAGAATTGAGATATTTTATTTATATTGCCCTGTGAGGCTTATTTTTCTGAAAATACCTGTGGCTAACTCTCAAACTAGGTTAAGCTTGAATTACCACTTTATTCGATGGTGATGTCGATTTATTTGATTATTTCCCATTATTATTATTATCCAATTTAATCAATATTTTCTTTTGATTAATTAATTTAATATAAAAAAAACTCCCAAATGAGGGGAACATGTAGGTATGTTACAAATGCCATTTATACCTGTGTATTCTTTTTAGATGGGAAGCTGTGGGAAACCCGGGATGGAAATACGAGGATGTTTTGCCTTATTTTAAAAAATCTGAAGACATGAGAATTCCAGACTTAATGGATGATAAATATCATGGTACAGGCGGATATCTTACAGTTGAAAATTACAGGTAATCTTTTTTCTATACCTATCGTAGAAAAATTTCAAATCTTGATATAGACCAATTTGTTATACAAAAAAGTTTCGTTAAAGTGCTTTCTGCAAAAAAAATACTTGAAAAATCTAATTTTTAAATGAAAAAAAGCAAAAAGGAAGGTCAAATTAGTCCCAACGGGTGGAAATAAGCTTTTTGTGTCTCATTTCAACAATTATCAGTATCAGAATCAATAAACATTATCATATTACTTAATCTTTAGCCCGAGAGACTCGTACCTTCCCGTTAAGCAGTGACTAAAGTTGTGTATTTGTAGTGAACGCGTTTGAGTGTTCATCCGCGACATGTACCTATCGTTTCGATTAGTAACAGCAGTCGGAGTTTCTGACTAAAAATAGAACCATTATAGGTACACGCTCGGGTACACTCCATTATCTCTGGGTATACCTGTACATTGTGTACACATTTCTATATTGTATCTACACTTACCCATATTAAGATTTCAAAATAATCTATTTTTAATGTTAAAAAGGTGTCCCCACTTACAAAATTTGCCTCTGCAGAAGCAAATTAAATACTTATATTAATTTCATTATTTTTATGCAATTATTATTTTATTTTTCTGAAAATTAAAACTGTCAAAATTGTGGTAGGTATATATTACCTATCTAGAAGCGTAAAAGCGTAAATTACAAATTTAAAATATTATAGGTAGATCAAAGTGACTTTAAAAACTTCTAAGGTTAGATAACTATTTTACAAAAATGGCCCAGTCACCCAAAATATTTTTAATAGGTATATTTCAAATGAAATGGTAACTAAAAAAATCTTAAATAATATAATGATGAAAAAAATATTTGTAATTATTTTGTTTTGTAAATTACTTTCGTCCCCTTACATTTTTAAAAAATTATAAAAATAAGGTGTATGACATATTCTATTTTTAATTTTTTTTTTTAATATTTACCGTTTGAAAACAAACTTTTAAATTTAGATCACTATTTTACAAAAATAGTCAAAATATTTTTAAAAATCCAATTTTGAATTAAAAAAAAAAACCAAAAAGGAAGGTCAAATTAGCCCCTACAGGTGGAAATAAGCTTTTTATGTCTCATTTCAACAGTTTTAAATTAATCAGGTTTGATACAACATTACTTGATATAAGTCAATCTTTATCCCGAGAGGCTTGTACCTTCCCGTGAAGGTGTGGCTAAAATTGTGTATTTGTAATAAACGCAACTGAGTATTCGTCCGCGGCATGTAACGGGTCTACTAACAAGCAGCAATGGAATAAAATCGATTTTTAAAAGAATGTTTATAGTTAAAATATCGTAAATTTTTTTTAACAAATACTTTTCAAATTATTTATTATTATTTTTAGATATATTAACAGATTTTTTGCATAAAGTTAAAAACAAAAAAAAGTACTGCGGGTTGCATACCATACAGAAAATTATTGATCGCTGAGCAGAGGTGTAAAACAGTGTTGCCTACGTCGTTACATAATTTAGTCATTAGAATAGCAATAAGAACTGAGTTTTTTAATTTTCAATAGGCACGGGTTATTTTTTCCATAGATTGGGACCAGTAGCGCATCTAGTAGCGTAGGGGGTAGTGGTAATGTAGTCTATGCATGGAGGGTAGTGTAGTAGTGTTGATATGGTTTAAGTGTGGGGGTATAGAGAAAGTAAAAGTTGAAAAGTCTTTTGGTAGGTAGAGAGGGGGTAAAAGTCAAACCACGTCGGGCGGCTCCGAGAATTTCACAGTAATGTTTACCTGCCAGTGTCGTTTCATAGAATAAGTAATTTTAAATTGTTATCGGCGGAACCGGACAATCGCATGTATTTATGGATTATAAATAATTATTAAACATGTATTATAATATTCAAATTATAATTTTACAAAATTTCAACAGCTATTTACAATTTATTAAACTATTTACTCGAAATTGTTATTAACATCTATAAAATAATTTTGTACGCCAATGTATCGCGTCCACTTCGGTGAGATCCGCTGCCAACCTGTCAATTTATGTGTATAAAGTGGGAGAACTGGCAAAAGCATTTTCAACTTTTACTTCTGTTCTAGTAATAATATTTAAGACTTTATTTTTGATATTAATAGATGTTAGTACTTATACAGTGAGCATCATAAGTCTTACCCCCCCTAACTAACTCGTTACTGGAGTCTTGTTAGGAAAATCGCCGAGACAGGTCGATTTTTGTTTTCTACAATGTACATTTTTGTATGATTAGTTTACCCTTAATTTCATCCCTTACTGGAGGGGAACAACCTTTTCGAAAAATTTAAATGGCATGGGGTGGTGAGTGATAGCTCATTTGAAAGGGGGTTTTATTCTCTATTCAACCGTGCAAAAAAATTTTAAATTTGCTTCATTACGTGTTGATTTATTAATGTTTAAAAATAACAAAACCTCACAAAATAGGAAAGTAACTAAACTAATAGTAACCTTCTAATGGCAAAAAGTCTTACTTCACGTCTGAACCAAAACCGAAATCATGCAGGGCCGAATTTTAATTCTAAGGATGAGTGCGCTACGTTAATTTCCGTTATTCTGAAACAACAATTAGTCGAGAATTAATGAAGCAAATTTCAATTTTTTTTACATGGTTGAATAGAGAATAAACCCCTCTTTCAAATGAGCTATCACTCACCACCCCATGCTATTTAAATTTTTCGAAAGGGTTGCTCCCCTCCAGTAAGGGATGAAATTAAGGGTAAACTATTCATACAAAAATGTACACTGTAGAAATCAAAAATCGACGTGTTTCGGCGATTTTCCTAACAAGACTCCAGTAACGAGTTAGATAGGGGAGGTAAGACTTATGGTGCTCACTGTATAAACTTAGGTATAACAATTCTTGCGCCCCTGATTGGGACTGTCAGAAAATGGAATTTTAAAAAAATTCTCCATATTTAAGGATGGGTACAACGAAAATATGTTTGGAAAGAGAATATAATGAGTATGATGTCAACCATATGACAGATAATGGTTTGTATCGATAGAAGTTTGTTTCGTAGTCATGGTAATCATGTAGGTACCACATCGATAATACAACACTAGCGTCACTTACAACAAAATTCATTAGACTCAATTTATCAGTACTTATATACGTTGTTTCTAGTACTAAACAGTAGCCATGTTGATTATAGTGACATCAATAATTTGACATATACAGTATATAGTGTGACACGTCACACGGTTGGATGACATATTTTATTTACAAGTGCGGTACTCTTACACTCTTGCGGTTACTGTTTTTGAGTACTTTAAGTCTTATTAGATCCATAAAGTTGGATCCATACGGGACTTTTTTAATATTATGATAGAAAAAAAAACATCGTAAGGCCTTTACCCACAAAGCAAATAGAGGTTCTACGTGAATAACCAAGGTCAAAATCAACAACTGACATTTCTTATGCTATTGACTCCAAACCATAGATGGGGCTACTAGAGAAATTATGATTTCTTACTCCATTTTTAATTTTTATGGGTGAAAAATTTAACTAAAGAATCCAAACATGTGACGTGTATTTATGTTTTATTAAGGTTATTCTCATTTTTCTGTCTGATTTTAGTGATTTTTTTGTTGGCTTTGGCTTTTGGTTTCTGTTTATAGTTTCTTCTTAGTTATTTGCAAAATTGCCATGTTTTGTTTTTCTATTTCCTACTGCCCATACAGCACACATTATTTCAGAAATATTTCAAACGTTTCAAACTTATAACATTTCAAGCACAAGTTTCTGAAATATTTCTGAAATATTTTAGTTGAATATTTCACTGAAAATGTTTCTGAAACATGATATACATGTTACACAAAAGGTTACTAAACGGGTTATGTTGCAAAAGGCCAACAATTAATGAAGAATTTCTGACTTGTAGAAGAAGATGGGATATATAGTTATTTTATTTTTTATTTCATGATGTTCCTGTCCAGTCATCAGCTAGAAACAAGCCTTTATTTTAAATAATTATTATAGATTTGAGATGTTGGTTTTTGATATTCATGCGTTGTGAACTTGTTATATGGGAAGCAGAATACGTATTTAGAAATTAAGGTGAGAACTACATAAATAATGCTTGCTTAGGTGGATCTTCATGTTTTGTTTAGTTAATTTAAAACAATATTAATAAAACTATTGTTAATCAAATAATCTGTATAAATCCTTTTTAATTACCTATATTTTGTTTCAAATTATTGCATTTAAAGGAATTGGTGGAAATGAAGCAATTTGCCAGTAAAAATAACATCCAAGTTATTCAACGTATCCAGGATAAAGTATTAAGGAACATCGTCGATGCATCCTGGTACTGCCGTAATATTGATCTTCATAGGGACCTTAAAGTGAAGATTGTTGAAAATACAATACAAAAATTTGCCAGTAGTCACCAACATTAATTGTTCCAACATGGAAACCTTGAGATTATCCAGCTCCTCAACAATGCCAATCTAATAAGAAGACTCAAGAGAACCAGGCCTTTTGAGTTAGTTCAGTGATGTTAGATTAAAACACAGTATAGTGCGGTTAAGTGGTATACGTTAACGGTAGTGTAACTAAATAATTATACTCTAAAGTACACTATATAGTGAGTAGAATCTTAGTTTATGAAGTTTTTCATCCCTAAATAAGTTAAGTAAAAATAAAATTGCTAATTGATCTTAATGATTAGATTAAAATAATCGTAAATGTTTTTTTACTTGGAGCATTTATTAAAAAAAATCTAGTTGTGTCAAATTAGTGCATTTAATGGAATTGGCGGAAATGAAGCAATTCACTTCTATATTTATGAAATAATCTTTAAAACATATTTATTTATTTGTTTGTTTAAGAATCAATGTTTGAGTTTTGGGTATTTTAAATAAACATGCATATTTTTAAATGTCTTTTTTTAATCTGATAATATTAAAAAAGAAAAACTAGAATACATTTCTGAAATATTAATATTTAATATTTCTAAGATTTCAAATTTTCATTCCAGAAATATTACTGTGAAATATTATATTTACAGGGTTTTTTACGTTTTAGGCACATTTCAGAAATGTTTCGTAATATTTATACATTACAAATGTTTCAATGTAACATTTTTGAAATATTTCCGAAATGTGTTTGTGCTGTAGGGGTAGGTGTACTGCATTAATTATCTGTCAAAGTCGGTATTTTTTGAAAAATTCTTCAAACAATTTTTTTACAAATGCGAATTTTACAGAAAAGTAATGTTAGTAGCCAGGTTTGAGCTATTTTGAGTTTTTAAATAAGCAGAGGTGCTTGCTCCCACATAGCACACGGACGTCTTATGGACGTCTAAAAGACGTCCTTTAGGGACATAAAGGACGTCCGAGGGACGTCCTATTTTGGTACCGGGACGTCAATCGGACGTCCCATGGACGTCCTAATGTCCCGTTTCTGTCCATCTTAGGGACGTCCCTTAGGGACATCCCAAAAGAACGTCATAGGGACCTTTGCGGGACGTCCTAGGGACCTTTGCGGGACGTCCTAGGGACGTAAATCAGACGTCCGAGGGACGATATTTGACCATAATCCATAAAGGGTAATAATAACAAAAATATTAACAATAAAAGAGCTTTATTTAACAACTTTTATCCTAAAAAACCTAGCTAGAGTTAAACGTTTTCAGTTTACAAAAAAAAAAAACAGGAATGAATTAAATTTAACACACAGCGCTGGCAAGATGAAACCTTGGGTCCTACTTATAGCTTGTGTCGACAAAACTGAGTATTATAATTTTGTCCAAATTAGTTTTGTTCCAACTTTCCGCCATTAAGGTATTTTCTTTCCGCCAGCGGCTACCGACAATACACATCACTTATTCTCACATCAACACAAAACACTCACTTCACTTTATAACCACTTTACCACCAGCATCAAAAAAATAACAAATAACACTATATAACCTTCTTTTATCTTCGTTAATCTAACTCACTTATTTAAGTTAATTATTGAATGCCGAAAATTGTAGCTATTGTTGTTCATTTGAAAATAAATGATAGGTTAGGTTTTCTGTCCTTGCAAAATCAAAACGTTGAATTTCAAGTTATCGATTCAAAGACCAACGATGCTAGTGCATAGAAAGTCCCATAGACGTCCCTTGGACGTCTCATTAACGTCCCGGACTCGGACCGAAAACTAAACGCTTTGTCGAAACGGGACCAAAATAGGACGTCCAGAGGACGTCCTTCTAAGGACGTCCTAGTGTTAACTGTAATCGGAAGTCCAGTGGACGTCCTATTTAGGTCCGGGACCAACCGGACCAACAAGGGACCAAATCAGGACGTCCATGGGACGTCCTGTGCTATCTGGGCTGTACGAAGATTTTTCAATCGCAATATTAAAAAAATTCGTACATGGATCCAACTTTATGACTTACACTGTATACACATTTTTTGTGTAAATTTGTTATAAAAGAAAATCCGGTAATACTATCTACCCCTTTATCATTTGTTCTTTTTTGTTTGACAGTTATTTTATTTTGAAAGTTATAAATGTAAAAACGTTGTGTGATAAAAGAAAGAGATTCCATGAGAAGAGATGATGGTACAAAGTTAGTGTTGCCTATAATACAAATGATATTTACGACTAAAAAAAAACTATTATTTTTATTGTTTGTTTTCTATAAAATATTGTTTTCAAACCCGACTAATATTTCTCTAAAGATATGACAACAGTGTTACTACTTGCAAGGCTTATTCTTTTTGATGTTTCTATATGATTTCTAATTACTAATGTTTTAAAATGTTAAATAAATACACATATTTAATATTTTAAGTTAACAATAAAAATATATTTACATAGCGTACGCTTATTATTTTTATAATTATATTTTTAGTAGTAAATGGTAAATGTTTCGTTTCGTAACCATTAGGTTGACGGTATGCAACACTTAATACACTTTTGTGTAGTAAAAGTTGCGGCAGTTAGTTTCCGTACTTTTTCACCTTAGAAATATGTACAAATTGGCTATCACTGCATAAATCTATACAATGTTGATGTCGCTATAATAAAATCATTGTTTCATTTTCTTTTTCTTGCTCATATTGGAATCTTCAGCAGTTGCGTACGTAACCCGATTGCGTTGGGTTATTTTAAATGTGAAAATAATACCTGCAAGTAGGTAGATGAAAAAATTCAAAATAATGTTTTAAAAGATACAACAAAATATCAAAAGCAGTTTCAATTAACTTAAAAATTTTGGTTTTTATTTTCTTACGCGAAAAGGTTGCTGCGTCGTACGTAATTAATAAATATTGTTAACTCGAAGAGGTATTCATTAAACAAAAAAAAAAAAAACGTGCGATTTAAAAGTTAAACAAAAACATATTTTATAATTCACATCTCAGTGTATAACTTTTAATTTCGGATAATTTTTTTAATAAATAAATGATAAAATTATTTTAATATAATTAGCGAATTTACTGTATGTAAAAAATAACAAAATGAATTCAAATCACTAAATAGTAGAAAAAGATATATATTTTGTTGGTGTCACCCTCTAGACGAAAAAGCTTTTAATGTATTTCTATTTTTATTGTAAGAAAAATAAATGCTCCTGTAGGCAAAAATGGAATATATTGTTCCCTTCTAGCATTTTTTAACATTTCTATTTCTTTTCGTTTCTTTTCTTAGATTTTTTTTGGAAGAGACTGATTCAAATTTTTAAAGTGACTCCAGAGAGGTACGGGTTTAGCCTTTACCTGTACTTACATAAATTTTCTTTTGGTAAAAATAATAATCCGTAAAATTGGTGTACCCTTGCATATAATATATATGCCATCCTTAGTTTTACAGAAATGATTTACGTAAAAAATAAGGTGTACAAATAGGTAAAATTCATTTATCCCTCGTAAAACATCAGTAAAATATATTATAAATTGTTTTCATTCACAAATATTAATTTCTTAAAAATCTAACAGAGGCGCCACTTTCCAGACGAAAAATCTTGCAATGTAAGGGTTTCGTAGTACCCCACTTTTATAGTTTATTTTTGACTATTTTTAAAAGAAAAAAACAAGAATGTGTAGGTAAAGGTTAAATCTATGTTCCTCTGGAACCACTTTTTTAAAATTCAATTTAGTTTTTTCTAAAAAAAAATTGAGAAAATGGGTAAAAAATGTCGAGTTTTGTATTTTTTTATAAAAAACTGAATAAAACTTTGAAAAAGTGTCTCCAGAGGAGCACAGATTTAACCTTTACCTATACATACATATTTTTTATTTTAGAAAAAGTCAAAAATAAACTTTAAAAGTGGGGGTACTACGAAACCCTTGCATGCTCCGCGCTACAGCCAAGTAAATACTCCTCTTAAAGAAGTAGATACTTGGCCCATAATCAAATGATCTGAAGAAATTACTATACTAAAAACATTCAAACATTATTGGTTCGCCAAATTTATTAAACACAATATCTTTATTTTTTTTGTTTTGGAGGTGACATAGGTTCACCGCTACTTTCTTTTTCTTGCTTTGTTTGTGTAATACAAAGTTCCTAAGAAGTAAACATACAATTTTTAAAAGTGCTTGATATTGTGTGTGTGTGTGTGTGTTGGGTGGGGGCTGGCATCGGATTCGAAGTCCATTTGCCACAGATTGTTTGTGGTATTATTACAATATATTATATAACTATTTTGGTTTTATATATAAATTGTACTAATAGGTCATATATGTTCTTGTCAAAACTATTAAGAAGAGTGGTAATATTAAGTGGGGGGAATATATTAAGGTTTTTTAGCTCAGATATTAATTGTATTATAGCATTATTATTATTGGAACAGTGGAAGAATAGGTGGTTCAAGTCTGCAATACTTGAATTGTCGCAAGGACAGTAGGGATTCTCTAAAATTCCTATTTTGTTCAGATGATGAGGAAAACGTCCGTGATTTAGTTTAAGTCGCGTTATAATGGTAGAATATGTTCTAGAAGTAGAGAAATAGAGGTTTGGAATATCTTTTGGGAGGGTAGGATGTATTAAAAAGTAATGGTTTTTTGATCTACTAACAAACTCATTATATAAAGCCGACCATTTGTCCCTAATGTCCTTCTTTAGTTTACACAAGATATCATTATTATTAGTAGGAGATTTTGTGATATTTTCAATACTACATGCTTGTTTGGCAGCCTCATCTACTATTTCATTTCCTACAATACCTGAGTGGCCTTTAACCCAAATGAACTGTATTTTTATGTTTTTTATTTTGGCATCTTTAATTAGTTCTTTAATTCTAAATATGATTTCATTGTTATAATATTTCAATGGGCATCCTTGTAGAGCTTGTAGTACCGATTTAGAGTCAGATAATATTATAGCTTTCTGAATTGAATTGTTTTTAACCCATTCTAGTGCTTTTTGTACTGCTAAAGCTTCGGTCGTAAATATTGAAGATATGTCTGAAATACGATATTTTTCAATATGATTTGTGGTTGAAACAAAAATTCCGAAACCAGTTCCGATTTTACTTTTGGATCCATCTGTGTATATATTTACGTCATAGTCTATGAATCTATTTAATATTCCTTTCAAGATGGCATTATTCAAAGAGGGTATTTCGGAGTATGTAGGAAATATGATGTCGGGTTTAACAATTATTGTTTTAAATGTATAAAGAAATATCGGGTATTGTTCGTATTTAGTTATATGATTTTCGAGATTACTGGTATCAACAAAGGCTTCAGCTAGAGGTGGCGCGTTTTTTTTCTTCCAATATCTATTTGTAAGGTTTTCTATAGCAATAGTTGAGATTTGATTTGTTATGAACGTATTATATGATCTATATTTGACTACTGCTTTATTCGCCAAGTATTGTCTGCGAAATGCTAACGGAGGTTCTTGTGACTCAGCTAGAATTGCATGATTTGGTGATGACTTCATTGCACCTAAGCATATTTTTAAGGCCTTGTATTGTATGCGATCCAATACTAACAAGTTAGTATTGGATGCGGATCCGTATAATGTGCACCCATAATCGATAAGAGAACGAATGTAGGACCTATAGAACATAATGGATAAGTTAGGATCAGCTCCATATGTTTGCTTGCATACAACCTTTAGAAGATTTATACCTTTCTCACATTTTGATCTTAAGTATTGTATATGTTTGGTCCATAATAGTTTTTTGTCTAAGAAAATACCTAAATATTTGTAATGTTCGACAACAGGGATAGTATATTCACCAATAGTAATATTATCTGGAAATCTCCTTCTGTGTCTTGAAAAGCACATAATGGCAGATTTCTCTGGTGACATACTAAAACCTAATTCGAATAACCAACTTTTAAGGCAATATAGTATATATCGCAAATCTCTGTAGCATTCTTCATATGTTTTATGGGAGACATATAAGCAGATATCATCGGCGTATTGGATAATATTAATATTGTCATCAAATAAACCATGCAATTCGGCTGTGTATATGTTGAAAAGTAACGGACTTAAAATAGAGCCTTGTGCGAGACCATTATAGACTAAACGTGGACCATGTAATATGTTATTATGATCTCTGAGATATAATTTTCGATTCTGAAACAAGTTTAAAATATTAACTGAAACCTTTTTGTTTATACCAATATTAAGCATTTTTGTGTAAAGTATGTTTAAATCTACAACATCATAGGCTCCTTTTAAATCTATAAAAAGACACATTAAGTATTCGTTTTTAGCAAAACACCTTTGTGTATCTGTTACTAAATGAGAGACTGCATCTAGTGTTCCCTTCCCTTGATATTATTTAGAAACATACAAACTTTTACAATATGTTTGTTGCAGCAACATTTCACTCAATTCAAGTTTTTTCCTAGTATAAAATAGATCCTATACAATCCAAAGTCTCTTTTAACACCACCATACTTGAAAGAAATTAAATAAAAACTTATAATTGTTTAAAAATTACTCGAAAAATAAATACAGAGATCAATCTATTTCTCTCTAATTAGAACTTTTGGATGCGATTCTCGACCATATTATCAAGGCGACACAAACATTGTTTACTGTCTGTATTTCTTTACTTCATAGTCATTTATTTTTATATAATATATTAATACATATTAATTAATACCGATATTCAAAATATGTTGCAGATATCGCTCTTCAATTGCAAAATGGTTTTTGAAAGCAACCGAGGAACTTGGTTACCAAATCAGAGATTTAAACGGAGAACATCAGACTGGATTCAATTTACCGCAAGGTACTTTAAGGGATGGTCTTAGATGTAGTACCGCTAAAGCTTTCATAAGGCCGGTATCAAAAAGAAAAAATTTACACGTCAGTCTTCATTCCAGGGTAAATAAAAATTCTACTATTATTAAAAATTACTAAACCATTGCCAATTTGCGGGTTGAGTATAGCGTGAAAGATATACCTAAAGCGGCATTTTTGTAACATGTTACTTATTTTTTTCTAATAATTATGACTAGATGATTTATAGTGTTTTGGTAAAAAATTATTGACATATACAGGGTGAGGCACCGAAAAAGAAAAAGATCGCATATCTTGAAGACACATTTTTTTTGGAGAAAATGCACAAAGAGGTCGACTTTTATTTCAATTTCGATCATATCCTCAACTATCCTACATCCCTCCCCACCCTCTGTCACTATTACCAATGAAATTGAAATAGGGAAAGTACTAAGTGTGACACATCATTGAAAAGGTAATTTTATAAGGAATTTGACTGTGTGACATGTGACAGTTCAAATAAGCGTATTGTCACTTGAAAGCCAAATTTAAAAATTTAATGCATAATTACCTTTGGAATAAAATTGAACTTACTATGTTTTCGTAAAATAAATAAAGGTTTTTATTTCCATAACTACCAGGTCTGTTTTTTAGTTTAGCCTCATTGATACTTCAAGTCTATTAGCGAGTAAAACATAAAAATCGTTTATTCTATTCAGGAGAGAGTAGAAATTGTTGAATGTTATTTAAAAAATAACGAATGTGCTAACACTGCCTGTACAATTTTCAATGAGCGACACCCAAACAAACAGGTTAAACGTAAGTACGTTTTGGAACTTATTTCAAAATTTCGACAAACAGGATCTGTTCAAAATAAAAAACGGCAGATTCAAAATCCAATAAGAAACGAAGCCATAGAGGTAGCCGTTTTAGGACAAGTTGTTGTAGATCCAACTCTTAGTACAAGAAAGCTTGCAGAATTATCTGGAGTAAGTGAACGTACCGTCAGGAGAATTTTGAAAGCCAACAAATTACATCCCTATAAAACTCATTTGGTTCAGGAACTTAACGAAGACGATTTTGATCGCCGTTTGCAATTTTGTGAAATCATGGGCGAGCATGCTATACAAGATCCACATTTTCTTTATAACATTTGTTTTTCAAATGAATGCAGTGTTTATGTTAACGGGACTGTTAATCGACATAATTGTCGATACTGGTCAGATTCGAATCCAAGAGTATTTCATGAAACGCATACTCAACACCCAGAAAAGTTAAACGTTTGGTCTGGAATATTTGCCAATCGTATTGTTGGTCCATTATTTTTACCAGCTACTTTAACTGGGGATATATATTTGGAATTACTCGAAAACACCGTTGATCTTAACAGACATAATAGAGAACGATAACCGATACCTTGAAGATCACCTAATATTTCAACAGGACGGGGCTGCTCCACATTTTGCTGCAGCGGTTCGTCAGTACTTAAATAAAAACTTTTCTAGACATTGGATTGGACGAAGAGGATTTATTGAATGGATCCCACGATCTCCTGATCTGTCCCCCTTAGATTACTTTTTATGTGGATATCTGAATAATAAAATATAGGCCACTCAGCCAGGTTCCTTAGAAGAGTTACGTGAACGTATTATTACCGAATGTCGTCAAATAACTCCAGACATACTCCAAAATGTCAGACAAAGATTTGAGAATAATTTATATTCGTGTATGGAAGTTAATGGACAACACTTTGAGCATTTACTTTGAAGTTTTTTAGTCTTTAATTATGGGAGTTGTCCTAAATTTTTCAATTTAATTTTTATGTTTACTTTTCTATTATTTTTTTTTTATTTTTATTATGAATTGTCTATTAAATGAGTTTTACTTTCAAATGAAGTATCATTATTTAAAATATGAAAACTTTTCCCGCAAGATGGCACCAAAATTAAAAGTTACGTAATAAACTGTCACACAGTCAAATTTCTTATAAAATTACCTTTTCAACGATGTGTCACACTTATAGTCTATTTTTATGTATGATAGAGTATTAAAATAATAAAGCGTTCGTAATCAATAGGCGTACCACTTCTTTTAATAGACAGTTAAAATATTTTTTGAAGTTATTCCTCGAGTATACACTTATATTTTCACCTAATTAACCTGCTTATAACTTCTAAACAGCTGAAGGTAAAAAAATGCAATTTTTTCTAAAATGTTTTATTTTTCCACAAGGTATGTTAAGAACATTGTGTCAACCGGGTTATGTAGGTATAAGGGTTTAAACTTTGACTTTTAAACAACGTTACGTTCATAAATAATAATTTTAATATAAAAACTACTTCTTACCTACAAATCCAAATCAGAATCGAAATCAGAAGATGAACTGTCGCAACCAATATTTACAATGAGTGGCTCGATCATTTCATCAGTAATATTGTCCAACTTCCACATTTTCTCTTCTTCTTTAATCGTATGATTTACTGCCTTTTCCCAGTTTTCAGGCTTCACATTATCTACAGCTTCCAAAAACAACTGTTTAACATCACTCATTTTAAAAGAATTATTTTTTCTTGAAACTTCTCTCCTTATCAGTGCCCATATCAGTTCAATCGGGTTTACTTCGCAATGATATGGTGGTGATCTAACCACCGTAAGCCCACGATTTTTTTGCAATTTCATCAATTTCATATTTTTTGAATTTCTCTTTATGAAGGGAACACAAATTATACAGTTCTTTTCTCACAGAACCGGGATGGAACTTAATATTCTTTGAATTTAGCCAATTCTGTAAATCTTTTTTTAACCACTTGGTTGTGGGCATTTTTTCTATAAGTCTCGAGTGATAATTTGCATTATCCATTACTATTATACAATTCTGAGAAAGAAGATCTATTATTTGTTTGAACCACTCTTTAAAGACATCAGAATTCATGTCCTCATGGTAGTCACCGGTACGAGTAGATTTAAAAGTCAATAAACCACCTTTAACAAAACCGTTTGAACTACCGATGTGTACAATTATTAGTCTGCGCCCCTTTCCTGATGGTGGATTTAAACCAGTAGATAAATTATTTAAAAAAGCCTGTCTTCGACTTGTAACAGTTTCATCTTGCCAAAATGTATTTGGTTTATGTCCCTCGTTGATCCATGTTTCATCTAAATAAAATATATTTCTTCTTTGGTTTCTCATTTCTTTTATAGTCCTTAGGTAATTTCTTCTCCATACTACAATATCGCTTCTTTCTATTAAAATAGACTTTCTGGAATGCTTTTTCCATAGAAAACCTATTTCTTTTAACAGTTTCCATAGTGTGCTTCGACTCATTTCAGGGTCATCCTTATCATCTCGAACCGTGGCAAGAACTTTGTCTACTGTCGGAAATTCTTTTCTAAAGAAGAACGCATGCACTTTCCTTCGAAGTCTTTCTTTCAAAAAAATTTCTAATTGAAATTTTGGTTTTCCTGGAGCTTTACGTGCTGTTTGAAACTCGCCACATTTCTCTTCTTTAACAACTCTGTAAATCGTAGATTTCCCAATACCAAGCGTACTACTAACTAATTCTACTGTGTCATCAACACTTTTACATAAATGTTTGTCTGTAAATGATTTAAAACAACTAAATATTAATGTTTTTTCATTATCTGTTAAAGGACCGATTTTTTGTCGTTTACGCGGCCCTTCCAAATTTTCCATGATCACACTAGAATTCACACTGCATCTTGCAAGTTGCAACTAAACGACATTTAGTAAACTGTCAAGAATACACAACTTGGACCTCCTTACTAAATGGAAAACCTATAATCGCATTTTCGGTGAAATTTGTTGGGAAGGTATTTATCTACTTATAATTCGATTACTGTAAGTAATTCTTGGAATTAAAATAAAACAAAATTGGCAAATAGGTACTTATTGAAAAGAATCTTAAGATACGGCTATGTAATCTTTAATACACAGGACTTTTGGCCGGTCCAAACCTTTTTCTATTGTTCTGTACAGCTTATGTTTATAAAGGATCAATAAAAGACCCAAAACTTGTAATAGCTCAGGTACATTTATTACAATTTTAGGAAATATTTAAATTATTCTGTAAAAATATTTAAAATGACCGTACTAAGTTTTGCATTAGAAATGCTGTTTAATTACTCCCTCATACATAAAAATAGACTATAGTACTTTCCCTATTTTAATTTCATTGGTAATAGTGACAGAGGGGTGGGGAGGGATGTAGGATAGTTGAGGATATAATCGAAAGATGTCCCCTTTGAAATAAAAATCGACCTCTTTTTGCATTTTCTCCAAAAAAAAAATGTGTCTTCAAGATATGCGATCTGTTTCGTTTTCGGTGCCTGACCCTATATAGTGCTTGTTAAAGTTATTTAGTTTTCAAGAAAGTGGGTTATTTTGTCGTGTATTGTGTTTTAATTATTTTGTGCTGATTTAGAATGGAAAATAAGAACCAAAACAACATGATTACTAGGTTGTAAGTTTATTCAAATTCTATTTTTATAAGTCTTTAATATACACTTTCAATTAAAATGTAAAAATGTAAAAAGGTTCCGCAACTGGTGGCATAATAAATTTTTCGTAAGCAGTTTCATAATGTCAAAATTAGAAAAATTAATTTATGTATACTTATGACACATTGTATATATGATTAACCGCAACACTTTGTTGGTGGCTTGAGGTATCTTTTTTAAATATTTTCCTATGCGTCAGAAGATATTCCACCTATTTATAATTAAAAATGTAATTAATGCAATATATTATTTAATAGTCAACTTAATAAGCAATATTAATAAATGAGTGTTCTAATAATAAACGATTTTAGTATAAGGAAACAAGTATATGCATAAAATTAAATAATTAAAAGATGACGTCATATCGATAAGTTCTGTCACTGCCTATACTCGGACAAAATATTGAAGAAGGTGATTCCTTCGTGTTAACGTATAACAATCATACTATATCAGAGAATAATGAATTGAATCACGCGCTTAAAACTATTGGCAACTTAAATGCGGTAATACTAAATAATATTATATGAAAGTAGGTTGGTTATCTATTTTTGTAGTAATAATCATTTATGTTTATAACTTTGTTTTGTTTATTGTTAAAATATGTAAATATTATGCCAGTGGTGTAGAAACACTATTGGAAAATTAAATGGGGTATTATACTAGAACAAAATATTGAAGAAGGTGCGCCTTAAAACTGCAAAACGTATTGTTATCATATCAAAATGCACTCTTCCAGTGTCGCAGAAATACTATACTGGCAAATTAAATGGGTATTTGTGAATATTACTAGATGAAAGTAGGTTGGTTATCTATTTTTAATATAATAATTCATCTATGTTTATAATTGTATTTTGTTTATTATAAAAATATGTAAATTAAGCTTGGTATCACTTACTTGAATTCTAAATCTATGAAGTTTCGTAATCCATTGATTCTGCAAAACTATCACTGAAATCGTCTTTATCGTCGGAACTTAAAGTTATGACTAAAGGTTCGACTACCGTTTCGATCATACCGTCCAAGCGCCACATATTATTTTCTTCCTTAATTACATGGGAAATAGCATTCTGCCAATCTTCAGGTTTTATACGTTCTATACCGGTTTTTAATAAACTTTGAACGTTGGCCATTTTAAAAGTTTTATTTTCTCGAGCTACAAACACTTTTACTTGCGCCCAAATTAGTTCAATACCACGATCACGAGCCATTGTGTCGACAACATATTGAATATATTTATGGCGGTGTTCCTTTATTAGGTCCATTAATTCCACTTTAAGCATCTCCTCAGTAAATGTTATTGCTTTATCCCGCAGCCAGGTTTGCATATCCGCTTTCCTACTGGACATTATCGGAATGCGTTCAACTCGTCGACTGTGATAAGAAGCGTTATCTAGTACAATAACTTAATTTCGTTCTACACGCTGTAATACTTCAGTAAACCATTTTTCAAAGCATTCTGCATTCATGTTCTCGTGGTAGTCTCCTGTTTTTTCGATATAAACACAAGAGCGCTATTTTCCAAAAATCCACTGTCACTTCCGATATAGGTTAACAATGATGTGCTTTCGAACCTGTAGATAATCCCTAATGACTAGTTACAGAAGTATCTTGTCATATCTTAGATACCGTGTGTCCAGCATTCACCCACGTTTCATCGAGATAGTATATCTTTTTTTTAGCAGCTCTAAACTCTTTAATATTTCGTAAATAACGCCGTCGCCAGGACACTATATCTGACCTCTCAATTAAAATTGATTTCCTATACCGTTTGACAAAACGAAATTTTAGGCCTCATAAAATTTTTCGTAAAGTTTCACGGATCATTAATGGAATTTCTTCGTTTTCTCTTAATTTCGTAGGAACAACTTTGTGTTGGGGCTTTGTTTTCGAAAAAAAAAAAAAAAAAGAATGTACAGTTCTTCGAATAATTTGTTTTTGATTATCGTCAAATTTCAACAATTTTCGACCACGGGTATGCGTTTTAGGGGCTTCTAAGGAGCCTTTTTTGTCTTTTCGCGTACAATACGTTCAATTGTTGAAACAGATACTCCAGTTAAAAAAGAACTGCAGTTTACAGCTTCATTTGTAGGAAGTGTCTGTTTCAGCCCATCATACACTTTCCATATAATGTTTTCCTTTGATAAGGGCCTTTGCCGACGTAATTGGGTTTCACTTGGACCCGCCTCTGAATCCATTACTATTGTAACAATATAATTCTACTATTAAATTTATAAAGACACCAATATTTTACTATTTAATAAACTCTTAAAGTACCTACCTAATATACTACACAATAAATATAACTCCTCGAATATGCACAACCACTACCAAATTGTAAGGCACAAACATGAACACCTACTCGTATATCAGAAAAGAGCACTTATACAAAAAAGTATTTATAAAATATAAAATAATTATCGTAAATAGTTAAAGCGATACAAATCTAACTTCGTCGAAAGTTAGTTTTCAACTGTCTTTGTGCCTGTGCTGACAATATTCAATCTGTAACCCGTCTGTCGTTTATTTACTTGAAACACATTTTAAAACCATTAAACACAGATAACGAAGTCATTAGGGAATAAATATATTCATTTCTTGAAAACTATCAAAAACGTATATTTAGCGCATCATCTTTGTTTAAATAAAGATGTTGACAAACAAATTTAATAAGGTTTACTAACAAATACCTAATAAATAATAAATAATTATTTGGTATTTGATACGCCGCCTATGCTAACTCTGTCGGAATTTTCATTCATAGACAACAGTGTTGATCGTGCAAATTACATCAGCCCTAGTAACAGATCCTGCAGATGTCGGCGTTATCAGAGTTACCAGTTTCTAGGAAACCGCTGATTAGGACTTTATGCATTTTATCTAGTTTTCTCATTTTTAACATTATTATACATTTATATTTCTTGTAGTACAGATCGTAGTTGTAGAATTTAGAAATTTAGAACTTAGAAAAAATAATTAAATTTTTTAAAAAGCTATTTTCAATTTGAAAGTTTATTTTTGGCGCAGTCAGTAGGATATCTGGAATTGTCGCGTATCGAACGTGCTCGATTTTCGTCTCTACGATTAACCAGATATCGAACAATAAAACTGTTGTGATTCGCGAGTGAAGGTGTTGGATGTGGAGTGGCTCTCAAGAAATCGAGAAACCCAGTCTATCGAAGACCCATTGAAGAACCCCAAGTCGAATAGCAACGAGGATTGGAACAAAATCGTCCAGTTCTGCAAGGCTAACGAATTTTAGAAGAAAATTCGATTCCTTATAGTTATAGGCAGGGATATGCTCAAAATCAGTTTTATTTTAATGTGAGTAACTTTTATTTATGTCTATCGAATCACTATTGAATTCTTTAGAAAACTTAAATATCGACAACACTTTAACTGACTCTGATAACTCTCAAGTTAATTTAATTGAAAATATAGATTCACAAAATAATAATAATTTTTCGCTTCCTAACTTAACAAATAGTGAAACAAATTTAGAAAATTCGGAAGATATGGCCGAATTCAAGCCGGAATATTTGCATTGCGTGCCTGAATTCGACGGAAATCCGAACGAGCTCTATCGATATTTATCAGTTTGTGATTCAATCATTGCCAGTTTTTATATAGCAAATCAGCCGAATAATTTCCGAAATATATATTTGTTAAACTCACTTGTTTCTAAATTAAAAGGGAACGCCAGGTTAGTGGTGAACATTCAAAATGTCGCAACTTGGGAAAACTTAAAAGATACCCTTACTAGAAATTTTGCAGACCAAAGGGATGAAGCTTGTTTAAATCGTGACTTAGTTTTGCTTAGACAAAACCCTAATGAACGACCTCAACAATTTTATGACAGGGTGTTAAATATACTAAATCTCCTCTGTAGCTTTGTAGATTTACATGAAGAAACTCTCGAGAGTAAATTACTAAAAAGGGAACTTTATAATAAATTAGCTTTAAAAACATTTTGGTCAGGTCTTAAAGAACCTTTAGGTACTACGATTCGATGTATGAAACCTAACTCATTAAATAATGCGCTACAGTGTGTTTTGGAAGAAGATAACATACACTACTTTCAAAATTTTCAGAATAGGAATCTAATTAGACAACCTATTTCACAACCACGACAACAGCCAAGACAAAATTTTAATAATCAAAATTATCAAAATCGAAACTATTTCAATAACCAAACGAGCTTTATTCCTCAAAATGCAAATAATAATAATAATAATAACTACATGGCACGACGTCCTTTTCCTACTGGGCCCGTCCCTGTACAATCTCAGGTTCCAAGAAATCAATTTTTTCCATCTAATTCACAAGTATTTAAACAAAATAGAAATGTAAACGCCTTTAGACCAAACCAAATTCCAAATCAAAATTTACCTAGGCCAACGCCTATGAGTGTTTCGACCAGAAATACTTTTAATAACAGAGCACCTACCCGGGTTATGAACCAATACGGTAATGATCACCAAGGTCCTTCCAACCAAAATCAAACACCACGAATGAATTATATTGCGGAAGAACTATTTAACACTGAGTGTGAACAAAATTTTTCGATAACTGATCCCTATAATAACCTACCTGACCAACATGTTGATAAAAGTTTTGACTATAATATTGAAACGGAAACACATGATCTAATTGATTTTTCTGAACCAGATTCAAATTTTCGGAACAAGCCTCGAAACAAACCCCTCACTTAAATTCGCAAATCATACCATTTCATGTGGTAAATCCAAGTGAATTACCATTCATTATCTTTCCCGAATATAATTTAAAAATTTTGATAGATTCCGGCTCGTCGAAATCATTCATAGATCCAACAAAAGCTCACCAATTCTTTTCGAATAACATAAGAAACGATCCTTTTGTAGTATCAACTGTTTTTCAGAAATCAGCCCACGAGTACAGCACATTGTTGCCAGCGTCCAAAATTTTTAATCTCCCACAGAAAGCGAATTTAAAATTTTTCCTATTTAAATTTCATGATATATTCGACAGTTTAATAGGATTAGATAATCTTAAAACCTTACAAGCTACACTTGATTTTAATACAGGTTATTTACAAACTCCTTATACAAAAATTAAACTGCTATACTACCAAACACAAAATGAAATAAATTTTATTAAAGTAGCTCCGCGATCAGAACAAGTTATAAAAATTAAAACGTCCATTCCAAATGGCGAAGTAATAATCCCCTACCAAAAACAAAAAAATTGTGAAATACCAGAATCATTAACGATTGCAAAAAATAGTCAAGCTATGACAACTATCTTAAATAAAACAACCGAAACCGTAACTCTAGATTTTTCGAAACCAATTAACGTTGAAAAATTTGATAAAATAACCGTACAACAAATTGATTTAAATCATTTTGATGAAACCTCAAAACAAAACATAGATTTAACCAAATTTCGAACAGACCACTTAAATTCAGAAGAAAAATCAAAAATTTTTAGGCTTATTAAAGAATATTCTGACATATTTTACCAAGAAAACACTCCATTAACTTTCACTAGTAAAATAAAACAAATAAAAACTAACGATGAAATCCCGGTATACTCCAAGTCCTATAGATACCCATTCGTACATAAACAAGAAGTAGAAAATCAAATAAAAAAAATGTTGGACCAAAATATAATTAGGCATAGCAATTCACCCTGGTCATCCCCTATTTGGGTGGTTCCCAAGCGTCTTGACGCGTCAGGAAAACAAAAATGGAGGGTTGTAATCGACTATAGGCGTCTTAATGAAAAAACAGTGGATGATCGGTACCCCCTACCTAATATAACCGACCTTCTAGATAAGCTAGGGAAATGTCAATATTTTACGACGTTAGATCTTGCAAGCGGCTTTCACCAAATAGAAATGTCGGAACAAGATATTGAAAAGACCGCATTTAGTACAGAGCAGGGACATTATGAGTATCTTAGGATGCCTTTTGGGTTAAAAAATGCCCCTGCTACATTTCAACGTGTGATGGACAACATCCTCCGCGGTATCCAAAACGAAAAATGTTTAACATATTTAGACGACATAATAGTGTTTTCAACCTCTCTACAAGAACATATTGATAGACTTAGATGCGTTTTTCAAAGACTTCGTGATTCAAACTTTAAAATCCAGTTAGATAAATCCGAATTCTTGCGGAAAGAAGGGCGTACTTGGGCCACATCGTAACACCTGAGGGGGTACGCCCAAATCCGGATAAAATAATAGCCATCAAAAATTTTCCTATCCCAAAAACTACCAAACAAATTAAAGGATTCTTGGGACTATTGGGTTATTACCGTAGATTTATCAAAAACTTCTCAAAAATTACTAAACCACTTACTAACTGTTTAAAAAATGGCGCAAAAATTGAAATTAACGACGAATATATATCTTGCTTTGAATATTGTAAAAACCTGTTGATGAACGAACCTATTTTACAATACCCGGATTTTTTCAAGCCATTCAATTTAACCACTGATGCCAGTAATGTTAGTTTAGGTGCGGTTTTATCTCAGGGACCAATCGGAAAAGACCTTCCAGTTGCGTATGCGTCGCGAACATTAAATAAGTCAGAACAAAATTATTCCGTAATCGAGAGGGAACTTTTGGCAATAGTATGGGCTACGAAATATTTTCGCCCATACTTATTTGGAAAAAAATTCAATATTATCACGGACCACAAACCACTACAATGGTTATTTTCGTTAAAAGACCCCAACTCCAAATTGTTACGCTGGAGAATAAAACTAGACGAATATGACTATACAATACTATATAAAAAGGGTAAATTAAATACAAATGCGGACGCTCTTTCCAGGGTAGAGATTCACACTAAAGAATTTCTTGACGACATAGACAAAATAATTTTAGACAGATCACAAGAAAATTCTAGACTTGACGAGATTATTCAAGACTTAAGAAATCTTGAACCTCATCATTCAAACTTTGACCAGGCATCCTTACAAGTACATCCCGACACTGATACTCTAAACGATTTAGAACCCCAAGATGAAAACGACGACGACACTGTACACTCAAATTCCGACGAAAATCCTATCGTAGGAATTCCAATTGCAGAATGTCCTGTTAATCACGGAATAAATCAAATTTTTGTAAGTTCGGTACTACATTCCCCAGCCATACCTAAAATAACAGTTCTTTTTGAAAACCGAAAACGAATCCATGTGCAAATTTCTGAGTATAATTTCGAAAATGATGTGGTAAGATTTATAAAAGAATACGTATCGTCAGATACTGTATATCACATGTATTTCGAAAGTCCCAACATATACGAAAAATTTTGTAACATATTACATAAAAACTTTAAATGGCCTTTTATTAAATTGAAAAAATGTAACCAAAAACTACTGGATGTTACAAATAAAGACGACATAAAGGAAATCATACAAAACTACCACGAGGGTAAATCCAACCACCGTGGAATAGACGAAACAGTTATCAAAATCAAAGAAAAATACTATTGGCCAAGATTAAAAGATTCCGTACAATCATACATTAACGATTGCGAAATCTGTCAAAAAAGTAAATATGAACGCAACCCCTTGCATATAAAAATGAATGTAACCCCTACAGCCACAAGACCCTTCGAAATTGTTCATATAGACACATTTACATTCGAAAAATCTAAATTTCTTACTATAATTGATAGCTTCTCAAAATATGCACAAGCTTACCCAATAGATTCTCTAAACTCTACTGAAATTACTGACAACTTAATTAATTTCTTTTCGCATCATGGAACCCCCTATCAAATTACCGTAGATAATGGAACATAATTTAAAACTTCTATAATTTGCGAACTTTTAGCACTACATAAAATAAATATTCATTTTTGCTCACCAAATCACCCTCAATCAAATGGTATGATTGAGAGACTACATTCCACTCTAATTGAACATCTCCGACTTCTCAACAACCAAGGATTTCAAAATACTCCCGCAAAACTAAAAATGACATACGCAATATTAGCTTATAACAACTCGATTCACTCTTCAACCAAATTTAAACCTATTGATGTATTACAAGGACACGTAAGTAGTAACGACCCTTTTAGAATCGAAATTGATAAAATGTTATTGAATAATTACATCGATAATCATAGAGAACGAACCAAAATTTTGTATTCCAAAATTAATCAAGATCTAATAAATCGCAAAGATAAAATTATTGAGAAGGTCAATAAAAATCGCGAGGAACCCGATATGTTTGCTCCTCAACAAAAGGTTTTTGAAAAAAATATTGACAGACGAAAAAACGCAAATAAATTTAAAAAACCGGTAACTTTAAAAGTAGTTAGAAATACGAAGAAAACAGTAGGTACTCATACACAAGACAAAATTCACATGAATAATCTAAAACGCCCCCTCAAAAACACGTATGATTTTAAAACTAAACAATCTTAATTTTCTTTAGATATTTTGGGACCCTCGGAGCCTCATCCAAAATTACAATGAAAAATCTGGAAAATAACTTTGGACTCAAATTAGGAACAGCTAAAATAAAAGAAAGTTATTTTAATCTAATTCATTATTGTGACATAAATCCGATAATTGTGGAAATTGATAAATTGAAAAATCATTCAAGGGATCTAAAAACTCATGCCTCAAAAAACATATATTATTCAAGCGACATTGCAAATTACTTAAAAATCTTAGCATTCACCGAAGAAAAAGTTGAAAGTAAACTAGTTGAAATTTTACCCCCTCCTTCAACTCATAGGACAAAAAGAGGACTCATTAATGGGCTAGGATCTATATTCAAAGCTATATCAGGTAACTTAGACTCCACTGATGGAGAACGGTATGAACTATTAATAAAACAACTCCAAGAAAATCAGAATAACATGGCCGTAAATATAAAAAACCAAAATTTGTTGTCAATTTCACTAATAAATAAATTCAATTTAACCGTTAATCAAATAATACATAATGAAGAAATTTTAAAAGAAAAACTAGAAAGAATCGCTTCAGTTGTAGAAACAACTATCGAGTTAGGAAATACAATAATAATAAAAGACACCCTTATTCAAATTATCAATATGTTGGAAATAATTATTTCAATATTGCAAGATATAGAAACATCTATATCATTCTCAAAACTTAATATTATGCACCCAACTATCATGAAAACCGCAGATTTCTTTAAGGAATTACAAAAGATTCAAAGGAAATTAAAGGGCAGTCGATTGCCACTTGAAGTAACTTTAGAAAATATTTTGATATATGAAAAACTGATAAAAATCGAGAGCTACGTATTTAACAACAAAATAACTTATATAATTAAAATTCCTTTAACGACTATTGAAATTTTTGACTATTACCATTTGTACCCTGTACCAGTCGAGAAACAGGGTCAGTTAAAAGCAGTGATTCCAAAAAATAATTACTTAATAAAAGATAACTTCAATTACGCGTTTATGAGCAAGCCTTGCCTTAAGCTACACCCAGCAACATCATATATTTGCGGCGAAACTAACCTCCAAGGGATCAAGAAAGAAAATCCATGCGAAATAGCCCTCTTAAATATCCAAAACACCTCCACATGTCAACAAACACGAATCACAACAAAACAAGCCTTGTTCGAAAGATTAGATCGAACAAATCAATGGATAGCAACTTTCCCATCAAAGGAACCAATCACCCTTCAATGTCATGATCAAACCGAAGTCATTGAAGCCATAGGCAGTTACCTCATTCAAATTCCAGTCGGCTGTTCAGTGACCACAAAACAGAAAAAAACCGCAAATGAAGAAAACTTTCAAACTTCAAGTCAACCCATGTTGTTTCCCGAACTACAATTCCAAAATTCTGAATCGTCAAAATTAAATCTCAATCTTGAATTAGAAGAAATTAATCTAGATGAACTACACCAAATTAAATCAAAATTCGTCGAAAATGAACCAATAACCAAGTTCCAAGGAGTGCACTACACCCCCAGTATATGGACAATATTTATGTATTGTTTTTTGGCCTTACTAACAGGAGTTTTTGTTGTTAGAAAAATCTCAACCTATCGTAAGCCAGTAAATCAAGAAGTACCAGTAGACCATACCACCGTTCAACTCCCTCGCTAACCCTTTGGAGTTGAATCTTCGAGGGGAGGAATTACATCAGCCCTAGTAACAGATCCTGCAGATGTCGGCGTTATCAGAGTTACCAGTTTCTAGGAAACCGCTGATTAGGACTTTATGCATTTTATCTAGTTTTCTCATTTTTAACATTATTATACATTTATATTTCTTGTAGTACAGATCGTAGTTGTAGAATTTTAACTTAGAAAAAATAATTAAATTTTTTAAAAAGCTATTTTCAATTTGAAAGTTTATTTTTTGCATATGACTCACCTTCTCCAATATTTTGTCCGAGTATAACTAATAATTTAGATTTTTTTTACAATTTTAAAAGAATACGTTCGACCAAAATTTTTCTTACTGACTCATTAATTAATAATCGGAAATTAATAATATCGAATATTAATAATATCACATATTAATAATACCGACTATTAATAATATCGAATATTATTAAAATCACCATTATTAATATAGAATATTAATAACATCGACTATTAATAATCTCGGCTATTAATTTCTCATTAGTAATCACGACAAATAATCGTTTATATTAATTAATATACTTAAAGGAATTTTATTCTTTTTTTTAAGGTGGAACAAATTTTAATAAACGAAGACAGAAAGCAGGCTTATGGTGTAGTTTTCAACAAATTCGGCACCCACAATACGGTTTTTGCCAAAAGAGAAGTAATCTTGAGCGCCGGGTCCTTGGTCTCACCGCAACTTCTTATGTTAGCTGGAATAGGTCCAGAAGAACATTTGAAGGATAAAGGGATTAAAGTTTTGGTTAATTCGGCCGGTGTTGGATCCAATTTACAGGTAAAATGTGTAGCACTAGAGATCGTCCGGCTATTATCTGGAATTTGATTTTCTAATGTAGTACAAGTTAATTATCAAATTATTCAACGAATATTTTCTTTCGCTTGGTTTCTTATTTCTTGTATATTATATTCTATAGTCTATTGTTCACAACGGATGGATCCATTTTTACTTTATTTTGCTTTATTTGACAGTGACGTTTATTTTTTATTTGTAATTGGTAACGCTGATTCATAAAAGAAAAACAAATAGGAGGACGAACTACAAAATTTGATTTTCGTTCATCAACACACATAATAAATCATATATTTTTTTATTTAGCTGAATAATAACAATAATTTAATGCAGCTTTGTCACATCAAATGGTATAAAAAAAAATCTGCGAGTTACGTGAGCGTATACAGCTGACATTCGAACTCCTTATCGTATCATATTATATTTCAGTGCTTAGCTTGTTATTTTAATCTTTTACATTAATTCTCTAGTTTATTAAATCAGATTTTGTTTAGCCTTTGCCAAGCAAAGACGTTTGTAATTTTAATCAATAAAATTGTTTTTAAAAAAACCTGTATCAGTTTCAAAATATATATTTTGCGAACTAGGGACATTATTGTAAGAGAATTGAATTTTTAGAATGTGTCATATTAAACCTTATAAAATCCTTTGTGAAATGATGCACGCAGCAATCTGTTTAAATACCATTCGCCTTTTTTAGTGCTGTTGAGGAATGCATTTATTTTCATTATGATATTTCAAAATTTAAAGCCCTTTGATTTTTTTCTCGGAAACTGGAAGGAATTAAAACTTTAAAACAATACATATTCTATATATTATTGCCTAATTTATTTTGCCAAAATTTAATTTTTTTAAAAAAATTACTTTTTGAGATATCCTTGTCCGAAAATTATAAAAGGGTGCTGTAATCACCTTAATAGAGATTTATAAAGTTTAAGGGAAAAATATTAATTTATGGCAATTATGATCTAAATTTGGTTTAACATATTGTAGCTCTTGAAATACAGCACTAGGTTGATTTTTTTAATAATAAAACATTTTTTCATTAGGACCATGCAGCTGTAGGCGGAGCTACGTACGTATTAGATAAGCCACGTGAATTTGAAAATGAAACACTGACTTTCCAGCTTGCAAATATTTTTTCCACAGAAACAGTAAACGATTTTACGCAGAAAAAACAAGGTCCTATTTATTGGTTGCCAGTATGTGAAGTAAGTATTTTACAGTGTTTTTCTTTTTGTCGAAAATTATCTTGGTGTATATCTAAATACTTCATCTGCGTCTGATTTATTTTTCCTTATGACCAGGGACCTATTTCATTATTGGGGAATTTAGCAAATAATAAGTTAAAGAAAACTCTTTTTACTTCACCCAAGCTTTCGGAAATTTATTTAATCATTTCCATCATCAGGATAGACTACAAAATAATGTTGGAAAATAGTTACAATGGACCAAATTAAACTAAAGTTACTACTTACAATAAGTTGACATTGTTCACTAGATGTTCTAACAAATTTTTATATATTTTTCATAAAACAGTCAATTAAATTTATATATTATAAATTAAAATCACTAAGATTAAAGTTATTTCTTTTCCAATTTCAATAAACTCCGTTGTTAAATTTATGTTTTTGTCAACTATTTGACATTGTCAAAAAGCGGCATTTTATAAATATTGCAAAACATTTGAATGAAAGAAAAAAAGACAAAAGAGTTTTTTTTAAAAAATAAATAAACATTTTTTATAAGTTCATTATAAAATAACTTATTTCAAGGATTCAAAAGATGACACAATATGTTAATTTCGTAACGGTTTATCTTTTGATAAAAGATTTTGGTAAATTTCACTAAGATGTTGTACGTCTGTTTTTTTTGTTCATGTTTTTAGGGTTTTGAGCTATAAATGTCATTTATTGCCGAAAAACAAACATTTATTTTTGTTTCAACCGTGGACGGGATTAAAACCCACGATCGGTGAGTCGACGTGAGCGAAGACCCGCGCCTTAGACCGTACGACCAACGAACTTGACTTAGTGGGATATACTGACAGTAATAAGCTTGAGTCCAAAGGAGAGTTACAAACATACATGCAGGTGAAGCTAATAAAAGCGTGTTAATAAAGCGTCTTAAAAAAATTTGCGTTTTTTACACAAACAAAAGTACCATCCCTATAAAATTCAGTTGGTACAGGAGTTATCTGAGGACGATCCAGACCGAAGGCTACAATTCTGTGAACAAATAATGAACAGATGTCAGGCAGATGTGCAATTTTTACAGAAAATACGTTTTTCGGACGAAGCAATGCTTTACTTAAATGGTACTGTCAACCGACACAATTCTCGTTATTGGAGCAGAGAAAATCCTCATGGATAATGGAGACTCACACTCAGTTTCTTAAAAAAGTGAATGTGTGGTGTGGTATTATTGAAAATAAAATCATTGGGCCTTTTTTGATGACTCTCTGACAGGTGAAGGATATTTATATTTTTTAACAAATTTTTTGGTACCTCAATTACAAGTTCTGTATCCTGATAATAACAATCCAGATGAAACAGATAGAAATGTTTGGTTCCAACAAGATGGTGCTGCACCACATTTTGCACGTGGAGTGAGAGACTACTTGGATGAAGTATTTCCTAATAGCTGGATTGGCAGGCGTGGAGCCATTGAATGGCCACCTAGATCTCCCGATTTAACGCCACTTAAAGTCTCAAGTGTATTTAAATCGACCGCAGACTATTGACGAATTAAAAGAAATAATCAGCGAAGAAATTGGAAAAATTGGCCCGGACGTCATACAAGATGTTCTTCAAGAATTTAATAACCGCATTGGTTATTGTCAAGAAGTTAACGGCAGTCATTTTGAGCATTTAATACGATAAAATTGAAGTATTATTAATAGAACAGTTAAAAATAAAAATTGATTATTCTTGAATATAAATGTACAAAAAACAAAAAATCTTATACTGCTGAATAGGGAATTAAAAACCCTTTAAAATGACGTATCACACGCTACCCCTTTCTATTTAAAAAAAATTAAAGGGGTGACTTTTACTCCGAAGGGGTTGAAGGGGGAGATAAATAATTTTGTTCAGAAAATGTCATTTTAGAAATAAAAATCGACCTGTTCAAGGATTTTGTTTCAAAACGTAATAATAAAGCCAATAATTAATATATTCCACAAATATGGACCACCCTGTATATATAAATAATTCTTCCATTACGTCATTTCTGCAAGTTTAAAATTTCTTAAAGTTCTTAAAGTTTCTTAACCTAAACTAATTTATTTTATGAAGTAGTGATCTCTCTTGATATTCTAGTTTCTTTGTTTTATACTTGTAAAAAAGTAAATTGTCCGATTTTTCTTGAGAAGAAATAATACAAACCAGATCAAATTTTGGTAAAATAATACTAAATATTGTATATAAATTCGCAAATTTTTTCAAAAATTTTAAACGTAGGTCCATAAACATTATTAAATAGTTTCTTTTTTATAACAGGTAATTGGTTTTGTATCGACAAAGTACCAAAATCCCAAAGTTGATTGGCCGGACATTCAATTCTTCTTGTCATCGGCGGCTGACAGTTCTGATGGCGGTCTTTTCGGAAGACGAGCCGAAGGCCTGACAGACGAGTTATTTGCAGCCATTTACGAAAATCTGATCGACAAGGAAGCTTTTAATATTTATAGTTTACTGTTGAGGCCGAAGAGTAGAGGAAGGATAATGTTGAGAGACAAGGATCCCGAGTCAAAGGTCCTTATATATCCGAATTATTTTTCTAACAAAGACGATTTGAAAGTGATAGTAAGTACATTAAAGGAGTTTCCTGACAAGACAATAATGTATTCATAGTGTTCTTTATATTTAGATAGAGGGAGCAAAAATAGGGCATCAAATAGCCATGAGTCAGGTAATGCAAAATTTCAACATCACTTTCAACCCCAACCGTATACCAGCATGTAAACATTTAGAACTCTTTTCCGACGAATATTGGGCATGTCACGTAAAACAAATTACTTTGACGATATATCACCCTGTAGGAACGGCTAAAATGGGACCTGAAGATGATCCTAGTGCTGTAGTAGATGCCCGGTTAAAAGTAAGAGGTAAGTGATATTTACTTTAAAAGATTTGTTTGTGTACGCGAGAGAAATGATTTCTCTCAATATTTTCACGAGAAATGTCACACTTCAACGTAAAAACAATATTTTAAAAGCCAGTGAGAATTAAAACGATTAGGAGAGTTTGAATCCTCTCAAAATAAACCGAGAGAAACAGTCGGTGAGTTCTCCTTGGCTTTAAAAATACTGTTTTCACGCTGACATATGACATTTCTCATGAAAGTCTTGAGAGAAATGAGTTCTCCCAAGTTTGAAAAAAGGTCCCCTGAAGTGACTCTCGTTCGTTTATTACAATTTCAGAAATTTAAAATGATTCGATAGAATCGATTTA
Source organism: Psylliodes chrysocephalus (assembly GCA_927349885.1). Classification (NCBI taxonomy): domain Eukaryota; kingdom Metazoa; phylum Arthropoda; class Insecta; order Coleoptera; family Chrysomelidae; genus Psylliodes; species Psylliodes chrysocephalus. Next base: position 12,036,224 of record OV651815.1, read on the forward strand.
ATTGAATATTTGAATGATTTACCATTCGAATGATCACATCACTAAACCACAGTCTGTAGTTGCCTTACAATCAGGATAGAACTTGTTGGTCGGTTACGTGTGTTTATAATAAAAAGGTGAAAGTGTTGTCTTGTGGGAATACAATTTACTTAGTTTTGCAGTGCTATCATTCTCGTTGAGGTAAAAAATAATAAAAATATATTATGTTTAACTTCTATCTATATTCTAACTCTCTTTTACAGATTTTTAACTGCAATAATGTCAGTAGGAAGTGTAATAATTTTGTTTTTGGGACACCAACCGAATTGAATGAAAATGTTTTGCCAACTTACGAACAGGTAATGAGATTGTACGCTTTTACTAGGTTTAACCACAGACATCGATAAAGGAGATAGGAAATGTCATTTTCATCAGGCACGTAGAATTGAAGGCGGCCATCTTTACAAAAAAAGCGACCTACGCACTTGCGCATTGATTGCATATTGAAGTGTACAGGATAGGACTAACACATTTAAACATAATTCGAAAATATTAAGGATTTACTTACACAGTAGAACTAATAACCTTAAAAACTCGTAATAGAATTTTAATTTTCTTTTTTTGTGGATTTTAAGAGATTTCTAAAAATAAAAAACATCATAGTCTTTTTTGAAACTTTATTTTAAATTAAATAAAAACATAGAATATATTTAAAATACAATTTTATATGAAATTAATACAACAATCTAAGGCCGTCATACATTTTGTAGCAAATAAATCTGGAATCACGTGATTTAAACAAAACTTTCATATTAAAAACTGTAATTTTGTATGTAATTATTACATGTGATTGCTCAGATCTTGAAAGTATTTCATTTCATATAAAAACTACAAAACTAAGGAATTCAAAAATATTTGTAATATCGTTCCACAGTACTATGACATGTACTTGAGCATACATTAAGAATCATCAATCAAAATAAATAAGAGATTATGGGCATATTCCTACTAAAGAATAGAGTAAATTTAAAACTAGGTATTATAAGAAGTATGTAGTCAAATATTTTATTAAAAAAGGGAAATAAATCCAAACTTTAACGTTTTCCTTCAAAAAACAACTACTTCTTTGGCTAATTCCGCAGCAGACATTGAATTATATCCAAATAAAACAACAAAGTTAAAAAATTCTTTTTCAATATTCAAACTTTGTTCTTGCTTACCATATATAACGTTATTCTTGGACCGGTTTTGTCCTTATTAGGACTCATCAGCAAGAAATAGACATTCTCGATTTCGGTCACTAAAGGAATCTGAAAAGGCGGTAAATTCACCCGCTTACATAGACGGAGGTTGTGAGAAGCTTCGATTTTGCCAAATGCGAAGGGTTTTACTTTTCTATCTTGTGTAATAAATACTACAGTAAATATATGTTAATATTGTATTATTAAACATAAACCATTTATATTACATTAGAAAATGACACTAATAAATTATAAATAAAAAAAAGCTATTTAATAAAAGTTAATAAGGAACAAAAAATACAAATTTAGTTTTTTAAATTTTCATTGGTATTTGAACAATGTCTTTAATGTTTTTATTAATCTTGATATGTGATTTTCCTATAAGGGTAGATACTCTTTAGATAATTATAATTATTGATTTCTCGAAACAAGTTTTTATTTTAAACTAATTGAAAATGAACATTTTTTAGCAGGTAATTGATTATGTGATTAAAAATACTTTTTTTTTAAGATAATTTGACAGTTTTACACTAGTACTTACAGCCGAAACTGTTTTATATTACCCTATTTTGTCCTAAAAAATAATTTTCAATAATTTTTATTAGCTGTTGCGCTAGAAAGTGTATCTTGGCGAGCAGAATATTTTATCTTTTTTTTGCAATATAAACAATGTTTTCTGAAATATCTAACAACTTAATTACATTCTGTATAATACAATACAATAATTTAACTTTTTCATCCTGGCTCCAGGAAAAAGGTATGGAACACAATGCCATTGAATAGAGAGAAATAAAATAATACGAATGAGTGTGGACCGCAACAGCCCATGCTTGCCATCGAAAGGGTATGGTAAAATCAATTACTATCTTTATCACTCTCACATCCAAATACAATTAAGCGTCTCATCTTTATTACGCTTGATGCGTCGGCTTAAGATACCGTACATTTTTTGACTATATTTAAATAAATAAATAATGTTTATTGAGCAACTATAAATACATTAGTGTCTCAAAATGAATGAATTCGGCTGAGCCGTTTTTCAATTGATCCTCATTATAACAGAAAAAATGTTCACAAAATAATTATTTTAAATTAAATCATTGTCTTGAAATAAGAACTTGCCTAATATTTTTAACAAAATGATTAAAATTCAAATTATTAAGTCCTGAATTCAACAATAATGGTGCTACGTATCTAAAACAACCTTGGAATTTTGAAGTTCTATGCATTGGGGTTGTAAAAGTGTTCACTCTTAAATTTACATTGTGTAAAGTTGATCTTTTTAGTAAGATATCGTGGAATTTTAAACATTAAAAAAAGATAGTTTACCCTTTCCTAAATTTTATATTTATTTAACCTGCGAATGTACGGAGAAACATGATTTCTATAAGGAATATTACAAGTACATCTTATACAAGAATTTTGAATCTTCTGAAGTTTCTCTCAGTTATATTTAGTAAGAGTAGTAATAAACTATAAGCACTGTTGTTGTACTTTTTAGTGTCATTTGTAAAATGTTGATGGGGTCCTAAAGAATACAATAGCCATTAAGATTCTTAATGTCATGGTACAGAAGTAATCGTAGTCTATATGAATGGAAAATTTTTACAGATAAAGGATTATTGTTCCATCCATACCTAGCCCTAGAAATAAAATGTAATTGCATCATACAATTAAACTAATACTATTCCATATACTGCAGAAAAATAGCTCTAAGTGATCTGTACTAAGTTTATATATTAACAGTTTACATATTTGTCATATAAACCTATTACAAACTTTATAAAACAAAGTCTAGAACACCACTATTCTTCTTCGGTCACTGAATAACATAACTGCTGTCAAAGGTTTTAAGTTTCTTTATACATTCTGTTGCAGCTTATATTTCAGACATCCATATAGTCTCCGTTTTTTGAGACAAAGGCATTTTCCATTGAAATCTAAAAAGATTTCGAGAATTTAGTAAATAGAACAGTTTCTTGAATTTCCTTATACAATTAATAGTAATGTTACTTAGTATTTGTAATTTCTAAATTCGTTTAAGTGTACAAACCTTCATGTCTTTCTCCAATCCATATGGGGCACTCTTAATTTGCTACCCAAACGTAAACCTTCTGTTTGTTAAATATAATGCAACAATTTTATATAATTAAAATCAATAATTTCGCCATTAGTTTCGACAATTTTAGTAAGGTTATCCCAGTTATTCCAAGCCAACTTAAGTATGTGACATGCATCTAAATTTATAAAAATGGAGTCGCAGTGTCAATATCAAAGTTGTATAGGTTTACACCTAATGTTATCCATCAAATGATAATTAAGTGATGATAACTTCATATTCATGCAATTTTAGAAGAGCCTATAATGCCACATTTTTTCTTTCATTACCATCTAAACCGTTAATAAAAAATAACCAACTGGCAACTTCTATAATTCCTTGTTAGACTCTGAATTAATAATATTCGTTCAAGTTGAAGGTTGTAAATTTCTAAAAACAATAGGGATAATTAACAATTTTTTATCACTTTCTTAAAAAGTATAAAAAGAAACAATTGATAATTTTATGTATATATTTACCTCATAACACTAATGTTATAAAAATCTTCAATTTTAGGCATATTTATTTAAGGTATTGCATTATTTTTTTATTGTATCTATTCGTTTTGAAACGATTAAATCATCTATATGACAATGGGAGGAACAAATAGCGTTATTTGCACTTATATTTTCCAATGATTTCTTCCAATAGCTATTAACCAAGAAGCATACGCCTTTTCCTCAATCTAAAAAAATTATAGTAATATCAACGTTAGATACCTACATACAGTTTGTTATTGTACTATGATATTTCGTTTTCTAGAAAATGAAACTGTGGTGAAGAATACGGTTCTGGTAGAAATGATGTCTTACTTGTGGAATGTAATGTTTTCTGAATCCTCGTTGTTTAAACAACCAAAAACAAAGCAAGTCTTTCCCATTTTATTAATTGTCTATAGTAAAAACTTCTAAAATTCTTTTAAATTCACTAAAATAGCGAATTTCGAAAAAAACCAAGAATAGTTGACATAAATGACACTTCTGTCAAAACACTACAACAACTGCGCATGTGCGTTGTACGCTTAAATTGCCAACATGGCGGCCTACATGGTGTGATTATTTTGAAACACCGGGGAAAACGGCTTTTTCCTCTATCCAAATCTGTGGGTTTAACAACAAAAAAAAAATAAGTAAAAGGGAACCAGCCTTTGCAGAAATATCACACGAAGTTACACTTAAATTGGAACAAATATGGCAGAGAGCCTCTATTCCTGTAGTTTCTCAAAAAATAATTTTACAAATGATGCAGCCTTACAGTGCAAAGTTTATGAAACTTCTGAAATCATTCAAAGGCAGACAACGTATTGAGTCACATCCAAATAAAATTAAAGCTTTTAGAAATGAAGCAAAAGTCACATTGTTTGATATTCCACCATGTAAGTGTGATTTACGTGAAAATTATTGTGCCAGTTGTACCTATTGGTTATAGATGCTAACAAAATAACTTTAGCACAGAGAGAAAGGAAAGAAGATAGAGAAAGAGAGACTACAAATGTTCAAAAAAGGATCTATGTCTTCTGTAATATCTGAAACTACCAGTTGTTCCAACTCACAATTAAAAATAGATTGTGTCCTTTCGACATCTACTTCTATAGATGAAACTAAAGTAAAAGCTTCACAAATGAGATTAAACCTAACTTCATTTGCCAGTACATATGACAGACATGGTGTATCCGCAGAACTGCTGCTGCACTTGCATCTGCAGTGTTGAAAGATGTCGGAGTAATATCACCAGAAGATATTTTCAAAGCAATTGACCGGAGTAAGGTAAGGAGGGAACAGCAGAAAAATTGCTTGTGGTTAAAGGATAAACTTTCTTCTACTACTGTATGTGAACTATATTTAGACGCACTTACAGATAAAACATTAATGCAAGTGAAAAATATTAAAGTGTTGAATCTTCTCGTAGGGTTTGCAGTTAATAAATAAAAATGGATTGACAATGATTGACAGTATTTATTTTATATTTTTATAAAAAACTGACTTAACAAACTTAACTCAAATGTAGTACATAGTAAACATATAAAAGAAAAAGTTAGTAACATTATAAGCTTCAACACTTTCCCCTGTTAAAAGCTTTTTTTTTAAGTAAGTCCCATTTCACCACAAAATTTTACCAATTTAATTTTTGGTAAAGCTTTAGTCATAACATCCGCAACTTGGTGTTATGTAGGTATTTGCTGAATAGCTAGTTTTCCTTCCATAATTTTCTCCCTTATAAAGAAATGCTTTGTGTCTATATGCTTGGTCCTCCGATGAAATTCTGGATTCTGTGCTAATTTAACTGCAGCTGAATTATCTACTTGCAAGACAGGTACATGTGCAAGTTGCGTTTGAGATTTAAAAAGTCTACTTAACCATATAATTTCTTTTGTAGCTTCATTTGCTGCAACTATTTCTGCTTCAGTTGTAGATGTAGCAACCATACTTTGTCGTTGACTGAACCATGAGATTATTCCACCAGCGTAAATTATAACTATTCCCGAGGTTGAGCGTCCAGTTTTATTACAACCTCCGAAGTCGGCATCACTGTAACATTCTATTTCTTTAGGTAATCCTGGACGATAAGTAATACCTAAATGAGTAGTTCCAGCTAGGTATCTAAAAACTCTTTTTAATCTAACAACATCTATGGAAGAGTAATTTTCAAGACTTCTTGACAAAAAACCAACACTATATGCAAGATCTGGTCGGGTGCCAACCATCAGATACATTAGTGCTCCTACTGCTTGTCGGTATGGGTAATGAGAATTTGATTTTTCTATTTCTTTTCCCGATTTTAAAGTTGTAGAAACTTTTTCCATTGGTGTAGCTACTGGCCTGCAATTAGAAAAATTGAAACGATCCAAAACTTTTCTTGCATATGATGTTTGACTGATTTTAATTTGTCCTTCTGTATGCCTCTCTATCTCTAAACCTAAATAATATGTAGCTGTTTTTTAGGTAATTTTAAAATCTTCCTTTAGTTCCTCAATAAAATATTCCAATTCTTCTTGTCTAGTACCTGCTAGTAAGCCATCATCAACATACAATACTAGAAAAACTTTATTATTGTTACGTTGTCTTATATATAAGCAAGGGTCGGCTTCAGTTTGTGTAAATCCAAGTTTTATTAAAAATAAAGTTAAACGTTTATACCAGCAACGAGGTGCTTGTTTTAACCCATAAAGGCTACGTTTTAATTTGCAAACCTTTTCTGTTGTATCATCACATCCTTCTGGTATTTTCATATATATATTTTCCTGAAGGTCTCCATAAAGAAATGCTGTTGAAACATCAAACTGCATTAGACTCATATTTTCACTTGCAGCTATGCTTAAGATTGAACGTACTGTGGCGAGTCTTGCGAGTGGGCTAAAAGTATCAGTGTAGTCAATACCTTGACGTTGTTTGAATCCTTTAACTACCAGTCTTGCCTTGAAGCGGTCAATAGTACCATCTGGATTAGTTTTGATCCGATACACCCATTTACACGGTAATGCTCTTGCACCTTTCGGCAAGTCAACAAGTTCCCACGTATCATTTTTATTTAAAGAAATCAATTCACTATCCATCGCTTCTCTCCATTTTGATTTTTCTTTACTATTTATAGCTTCTTCATAAGTTTCTGGAGTTTTAAAATTTTGAATGATTTCCTCAGCAATTAAAATATAATCATTAAAGTGTGAAGGTACTTTAAGTATACCTCGATCTCTTAAATTGTATTTTGAGCAATTTGCATTTTCTTCTTCGTATATTTCAACATTTTCTTCTGTTTTGTCTATTAATGAGTTTTCACGATTGTTTGCATCTGGAATAACTTGATATTTATTTTCTATATCTTTATTGTCATCGATTAGTGGTAACTGAACTGTCTCAGTACAATCACTTAACTTTTCTTGAAATTTAACGTCTCTAGAATATATAACTTTTCTTTCTTCTTTTATCCAAATTCTATAACGTTCTTCTCCGTCATATCCAACTAAATAACCTTTTATAGCCTTTTTATCCAATTTTTTTCTTTTTGGATCTGGAATATGAGCGAAACAGGTTGATGATATTATTCTAAAATGGTTAATTCGTGGTTTCTTTCTCATCCATAATTCATATGGGCTTACACTATTCACAGACGATTTTCCGGTTCTATTTAGAATGTAAATTGCTGTGCTTACAAATTCTGCCCACATAGCTTTTGGAAATTCAACTTCTGGATTTGAATATGAGAATGTTCTTGCCATTTCAACAATGGTACGATTTTCTCTTTCACTAGCTTCATTTTGTTGAGGTGTGTATGGTGCAGTAAACCTTTGAATAATACCCTTTTCTCTTAAAATAGATTTGATTTCTTCATTGTCAAATTCACCTCCATTATCGCTCAATAATTCTTTGATAGTATGGCCTATATTTGTTGCATGAGACAACATATCTTTTAAAAAGATTTTTACTTCGGATTTTTCTCTAAGTAGATAACCATAACGAAACTTTGTATAAAAATCTGTGAATACCAGTAGATACCTTTTCTTCTGAAATGACAGATCAAATGGCCCACAAATATCAATTGAAATCAATTCTCCTGGAGCTGCAGCTTTATGTCGAGTACCAAAAGGTAATCGATGAGCTTTACCATATACACAGGGTTCACAAATTTGTCTTTCAAGTTTTATATTCATGACGAAAGATTATCCATTTTTTTATATTCATGTTTAAATCTTTTCGTAACTTTTCTTGAACAAATCGAATATCCTGATGTCCCCATCGTTCATGGTATAACTGCAATAATGAACTGTCTGCAACAACTACATTAATATTTGGTTTCAGGTTTGGCTCTGGTAAAATAGATTCAATTGTGCTTCTAAATAAAGTACCTCCAGTTTGTCTTGTTCCCCATACTACTGTGTGCCCATTTATTTCTAATGAACATTGTGTTGTTGTTGATTTAAAAATACTATGTACATTTTTATCTTGTGCTGCCAAAACAGAAAATAAATTTTTAGATATTTCAAGAACATACCAGACGTCATTTAGCGTTAAATAAAGGAGAGCATTTTTAATTTTAGACTGTATATTAATAGTTCCTTGTCCCAATGCTTTAAGAACTTCTTTTCCTGCTGCTTTAATCGAACAAGGTGGTTTAAATTCACTATAAGTTACAAAATAGTCTGGTTTGTTTACAACATGTCTTGTTGCTCCGTTATCTATCCACCAAATATTTTCATCTGCTTCAACACTAAAAGCTTCATGCGAAACTGACATAAGGGCTAAGCTTGTACTGACTACAGGTGCTTCTACATTTCTTAGAGTTTGCTGAGTTTTTGGCGGCCTTCCATCAGCAATCCACTTTCTGCAAATTTTTACCCAATGACCTTTTTTCTTGCAATAATTGCAAAATACATTTCGTTTTTTAAACTCTTTTTGTTTCTCCTCCTGCTTATTACTGTCTATTCTTACAGCTAAAGCTTCTTGTGCAATTTCTTCTCGACTTTCATTTTTAACGAAATTTCGTTCATACATGCACAATTGATTTGTAAGTTCATCGACCGTTTTATCCCCGTCTTTTGTTAACAGCATCCAACTAGAACGGAAGTTCTCAAACTTGGTTGGAAGTATATACAATATTTTACAAATTAACATTAGATCTGAGAGAGTATTTTCTCCTCTTGTCTTTAAACCATTATTCAATTCATTAAATAAACGCTTCAATTTGGCAATATGCGTAGAAACATCTTCACCAAGTGTCCATATGAAGGCAAAAAATTCTGTACACAAGCTAAATAGCTGGTCTTTTGAAGAAGCTTGAAACTGCTGTTTTAGAGCTTCCCATGCATCATATGCTGTTTGCTTATCCATGATTTTCTGATATACTGTATCAGTTACAGCACTAGTTATCATAGATTTAGCATAACTGTTAGCTTTTCGGTATAGTTAAGATTTTTCTTTATACTGTTTTATTTAAACTTCCGAAGTAGGACTAGAAGGAGGATCTGGTTTTGTAAGCTTGCCGTCTATAACATCTAGGGCGCCTTCGTGGTAATCCAGAATATCACGCATCTTATGACTCCATATTGGCCAATCTTCTTCACCGCTTAAATGTTTAATATGACGAACCAGTTCCATTTTAGCACTTGGGAAAGGTACTATCACATAAATAGGTTTTTTTTTATTAATATTATTTTAACTGCTTTGTCTTCTACGGAAAAAAAAGCTATATGCCTGGGCTCATAACCTATTAAAGTGTTGAATCTTCTCGTAGGTTTTGCAGTTAATAAATAAAAATGGATTGAAAATGATTGACAGTATTTATTTTATATTTTTATAAAAAACTGAATTAACAAACTTAACTCAAATGTAGTACATAGTAAACATATAAAAGAAAAAGTTAGTAACATTGTAAGCTTCAACAAAAAAAGATGCCAAATATTCTATAGTAGAAGAACATATTACGTTGCTCCAATAACCTTAAGGTCAATATCTAGGACATGTGATACCTTATTCGGGTTCAGCTAAAGACATTATGTGTAGTTAAGATTGCTTTTTTTAACAGTGACGAAATTGACATTAAACACTTAGCAGCAACTGGCTGCGATGGAACTGTGGTGAACACTGGTATTAAGGGAGATGTTACAAAAAGTGCAGAACATCTATGGCGTACCAATTATTTATCCCGATATCTATGCAGTGAATTCAAAGCCGTAGTTGATCCGGTTAACCGAAGGAATGTTTTTTTTGGACACCTGAAAAATATATTACTAACAATGTTATGTGATGACAGGCCTCATGTAAGAGAGCTTGAAAAACTTAGTAATTAGTAATTACCCTTGCCACACCCAGGCCGTCGAGCGGTGCGTTAAGTTGGTGACTAAAGTATCTACCTCCGTTTGTGGGTTTGAAGCTAGGGATGGATTCATAAGAGCAGGAAAACATTCAAGTCAAACAATGTCATCATTTAATACTAAGTCGAACTTCGTTGTGGATAAATGAATGTATGGAATGTCTTTGTTCGTATTTTTCGCATTTCTTTCTTAATTGCAACAATTAAACTATTTTATATTACAATGTATAGTGTTTTTTATAGTTGTCTCCTAACAACAACAAATGTAAATTTAAAGTTATTTTTGCAAAATTATTGCAAGTTTAATGCACCAGATAAATCTACAATAAGAAAAAATCTGATGTGTCCAACACATGACTTTCCTATCTAGTTATATAAATGTTTAGAGGATAAACTAAATATATACATTGTCCACATACATCTACCTCGAAACATTTTTCTATAGATATTCATGGAAAACGAAAATACTGAAAAATTTTAATTTCCTACAATTTTTTCATTACGGTCCATTTTAGAAAAATCATGTATAAACAAAAATTATAGAGATCGATATCGCAAACAACTTTTATTTCAAAAACTTTCATAATAAAAATCAGAATTTTGCACATTTTGTCAAATTTCTCGAATACGGACCATTTCAGGAAATTTTTACATAAAACAAAAATTACAGATAATAATATTAGAAGTAACTTTTATTTGAACAATTTTCCTCTCCAAACATAAATAACAGATATATTCCATAAAATATAAAAACGGCCTCCCATAAAGTACCCCCCCCAGATGTTCCGACTTTGTCCAAAATCTAATCGTTTCACGTCAGGCCGAAATAAACCTTAAGTTTAAAATTTAATGTTTTTTTCTTTATCTGTTTTTGAGTTTTTTTCAAAATTCGAAATTTACACATTTTCTCAAATATCTCGAATACGGTCCATTTTAGAGAAATTATGTGGAGAATAAAAATTATAGAGAATTATATTACAAACAACTTTTATTTGAACAATTTTTATAAAAAAATATTTTTTTTACATTTTGTCAAATTTCTCGAATACGGACCATTTTAGGAAAATTTTGTGTAGAACAAAAATTATAGATAATAATATTAGAAGTAACTTTTATTTAAAGAATTTTCTTCTCCAAACGTAAATAACAGATATATTCCATAAAATATAAAAATGACCACCTATAAAGTACCCCCCCAAATGTTCCGACTGTGCCCAAAATCTAATCAGCTCATAAGACGCTGAAACAAAGCTTAAGTTTAAAATTTGGTGTTTTTCTGTGTATCGGTTCATGAGTTATGCGTTATACAGACACACACACACACACACACAGACACACACACAGACATCATCGCGAAAATAGTCAAAACGGATTCAGGGGACCTCAAAACGTAAAAATCCGTCGAAAACTCGAGGTCGAAAAAAATCATGATTCCTATACTTTCCTTATATCTGTATACAGATAGGAAAGTAAAAAGCATGTCGATTGTATATATAAAGACACAATGTTGTGTATAAAAAATATTATATCTGATAACAACTTTTATATTGTATTTGACGAAAACTTCGAATCTTAAAAAAATAAACAATTTAACTGTGACTAGATTTGTACAGGATTCACTAACTAATTTTTTTTACCAGATCTTGTCCCTTCTAGTAAATTTATACTTTTATTGTCGGACGCTGCAGAATGTATTAGATCTCAGTTTCCAATCATTAACAATTTGATAAGTAACATTAAAAAGTTTTTCTTAAATCTCCATTAAGAATCCAATTTTATAAAGAAAATCTTCCAGATATCCCGCTACCGCCAAAACCAATAATAAACCGATGGGGCACATAGCTTGATGCAGCTTTATTTTATGTGGTACATTACGAATCAATAAAAAAAGTCCTTCTTGATTTAACAGATTCTTCTTCAGATGCTCTTTTAGAGTTTAATGAGTTATTTAAAAATGAACAACTACCACATTAACTTGTTTACATAAAATCAAATTATTCCTTTGTGTCAAAAGTCCTTATGAAATTTCAAAATACGTCTGTATCTTTAGTTGAAGTTGTTAAATTAATAGATAATGCGGAGCAAGCATTTAAAAAAGTTGAAGGAAAAATAGGAAAATTTATTTAAAAAAATAATACGCAGTGCTAGAAAAAAATGAGGGGTTTCAAATTTAAAAAAGTTACTAAACTATTCTCGGGAGACTTTGAATCAAACACGGGAATCAATTTAAATATTTTACCCCATTTGAATTATGCCCCTACTACATCTGTAGACGTAAAACGAAGCATTTCGATGTATAAACATAATGTATACTGATAAAATACAAAACTTTCTTGTGGAAAATTTTGAAAAATGTCTAGTTGTCAATGCTTTTAACAATGTCAACAAACAGAATATGTATTTGTTAATATACTATTTTCTTATATATGCTGGTGTTTAGGTAAGTATTATGTAATTTTAGGTGCTTATTCAAGATAATGGTAAATAAAGTATATACTTAAAAACTAACTATTGTTTTATTTAAATGTGATTATATTCAACGTCACACAAATATTATTATTATTATTAATGTTGCATTTTTACATTGCACTTTTTGTAAATATTTTTGCATATTTTTTGCAAATCAATTGCATTAAAATGCGCATTTCTTTTATATTTTTTTGGTGCATTTTCCGCATTTTTTTTTTCGGTCCTTGCTCATAAGTAACCTCTAATGTGTTCTAATTATCCTATTTGTCAGCTATTAGAGCATTATATAGTTTCTCCAAAAATATTAGAAAACTATTTTTTGTTTTGAGACGGCCCTATAAAATCACTTAAATTGAGTTACAACCTTTTTTGATGGGGGTGTCGATACTGCCGATATAGTAAATGCATACATTCTCTAACCTGTAAGAGGTTGAACCTGTTTTTTTTAATTTAGATAAAACAATATCTTTATGACTTTCATTGAAATAAACTAAATATATATATATATATATGTATATTTTCTCTTATGTGGGACATTCTGTATACAACTAACAAATTTTAAATTGTAGCCGTCTGTAACCTACGTATTCTTCCCAAACGAATTTTTTATATCTTTTATCGTTTTCCCATAAAGCTCCGTCCCGTTGATCGTGAACCACCCTGTATAGTTTTATAAAACGCAACTTTTGCCCGCATTTTAAATATTCACTTTTTCGCTCCACCCTACAGTATTAAAAAACACATTGTAGGTACATTGTGCCAACACTGTAAATTACAATTAATTTCTTAATGGTTTTGTAAAAGATGATGAAAAGCAAAATTGTTTAAATTTATTTGTTTTATATCAGTTCTTGTTTTTATATCATACTGAATTTTAAAGAAAAATCGAAACATTTTGGAAGCGAGTAATAGCTAGGTTATAAGGATAAGAATTGTACATTATTTTTTCACATAAAAACGGTTTTGTTTAAAAAAATATATAAATGTGATATGCCAAACATTTTTTGGACTACCCTATATATTAGAACTTATTTTTAAAATGTAGCCTTCAATAATCTGGTGGTACTTATAGTAAAACATGTCAAAACATCGTATATGGTGACTCAGTATATTTTTTATTTATTTTTTTTTTGACCAGGAATACGAAATTTGAGAGTGGTTGACGCCTCCATTTTTCCCTATATACCTACAGGAAATACGAACGCCCCAACAATCATGGTAGCCGAAAAGGCTTCGGACATGATCAAGGAAGATTGGGGGGTATTAGATAATTTTATAGATTCCAGTGAAAATCCTGAAATTTTGCAGAAAGCTAGTTCTGATGGTGAGTAACCTAAAGCCAGATACGGACATTGGACACTGAAATGTTTCTATATTTTTTAGGTAAACTTAGAACGGCTCCTTCCGAAGATTTTAATGCTAAGCATGAACCCAAACTTCAAAAGACTCCAGAAATGCATGACCCGGATTACTGGTAATGTTCAGAAAAAAATGTAAATAAATAAATTTATATTTTTTATTTGCTGTTTTATTTAAAATTGGGAAGTGTGTTTTGACAAAAATTCTCCACCGATTGATAATAGGACACTCTAAATTAACGCATGAACATCTGCTCAAAATGGATCCACCAAAAAACTATTATGCCTGTGACACCCCGATGACCGTTGAACATATCATCGTTAAATGTTCACCATTTCAAATAGAACGAGAAGAAAATAACGTTACAAGTGAATTAAAGTGCGCGTTAGAAAAAGAAAACAGTAATAAACTTTTCAAACTAAGTTTTTAAAAGCAACAAATTAATACAAACAATGTAATAGCCACATTTATACAATTTCGACTTACCCACTTATTTTATTATTTAACTTCAAGAAATGGTTACAATTAACATACCTGTAACAAATAAGCATAATTAATATTTAAAGAAATAAAAATAACAAAAAAGAACAATGGAAAATTAATCACAAATCAATCAAAATGGGCCCACATAATTTTATCAGTTTAAATAAAAGTTTTGCAATTTTCTAAAACACTAACACCTGCATGCATAGCTTAGATAAAAAAGACCAGAGATATAACATACACCGGTTTTAAACCTGCGCAAATGTTGCCAATTTCTAAAGAAGGGTTAACGGAGTGGGGGAACTGGGCGGCGACACGTGGCGACCCGAACTCTGTGACAGGGACCGGACTTTGTTTATTAGCATCTTAATGAACTATTAGGTTTATTTAAAAGGTGTTTAATCGAATTTTGTATTATGAAATAAAATTAACGTGATTTTTTAATATCAAACAGATGCCACGACATTTTATGTAAAGAGAAGACCTTTTATAGAATATTTCGTTAGCGTTTATTTACTACGGACTTTTCTGCAAGAGATTACAGTAAAATGTTGAAATAGAATATATTGTTAATAGAGCAAAAAATGTTACTCATTGTCTACGAGTATTATAAAAATAGCATGTGCGCAGGCTAATACTGCAAATCTGCCCTTATGAGTTGAACATTATATTTTTTCTACGACTATTACATATTATTAAAAATTAGTCAAAATGAGAAAATGCTGTTTTGTATTGTAACCTCAGAAAAAAGTATATTAAGGCTTCTTTCTTTAAGAATATTAATTATTATAAAGGACGAGTCACATAAAACTCTAGAAATGCATATGTCTGAAACCAGATAACATTTTAAAATTTAAATCTATTAAAAGTCATTTGGTCGCTAGGGATGAGTGATTATCGAAATAAATTATCGAATCAATCGATTATTTTCAAATAATATATTTTTTGTCATTTCCTTTAAAATCGACTACTTGATTATATTTGAAAAATCAAAAATAATCGATTAATTAAAAAACCAATAGAGGACTTCTATACAAGGGAAGTGCAACCAACTTGACAAAATAAAATTGACACTAATGACATAAGAAATCGGGTCACATAAAGAGACTGTTTTTTAGTTTGATTTTTGGTTTTTCCTATCTACTTTCATGCCATTTGCATACCTTGTTGTACCCGTAACGTGAAAAAGACATTTTAGTTTAGGGTATTTTACATTTAAAGGTTGAAATATTTTGTCATTGTCAGCTGTCAATTATGTTGATGATAGAACACAGGCGTAACCATAGATGGGCATAACGTAATTAGTATTGTATGTTGGTTGTATATTTCATAGAACTTGTATTCGTAGCAGCAGCATTTTGCAATCGACATAAATAAATAAAACCAAATGAAAAATAATGTTTCAAGAAAGCAGGAGAAACACATTTAGACTAATAACAACAAAAAATAAAATGCTACGCTTATGTTTTGACATTATCGACAGCTGATATTGACAAATGTTTTCAACCTTTAAATGTAAAATACCCTAAAATAAAAAGTCTTTTTCACGTTACGGGTACAACAAGGTATGCAAATGGCATGAAAGTAGATAGGAAAAACCAAAAATCAAACTAAAAAACAGCCTCTTTATGTGACCCGATTTCTTATGTCATTAGTGTCAATTTTATTTTGTCAAGTTGGTTGCACTTCCCTTGTATAGAAGTCCTCTATCAACCGATAAATCAGTGTTTACAAAATATAATATAAATAGAATTATCGTTTATTTTAAATAATCGATTATTTTCAAATAAACCATTTTTTTTCGTCCATGGAAACAGATTATTCGATAATCTTTGAAAAATCGGAAATAATCGATTAATCAAAAATAATCGATTAATTAAAAAGTCGATTAACTGATAAATCGATTTAAAAAAAAGCAGAATGATCGATTATTTTAAATAATTGATTATTTTCGATCAATCGATTATTATCAATAATCTATTTTTATTGTATTTCATTTAAAATCGATAATTCGATTATCTTTGAAATACCAAAAATAATCAATAATTCCAAAATAATCACCTAATCAAAAATAACCAATTAATTAAGAAGCCGATTCTATGATAAATCGATTTTCCAAAAAATAAAACGAATTATCTATTATTTTCTAATAATCCTGTTTTCATATTTCCTTTTGAAATTGATTATTCGATTATCGAAAATAATTGATTATTAAAAAGCTGATTATCCAATAAATCGATAATTTTAAAACAATAACAAAAATATCGATTATGTAAAATAACCGATTATATTCAATCGATTATTTTCATATATCTTTGAAAAATCGAAAATAATCAAATAATTAAAAAACCGATTAAAAGATAAATCGATTATTTTGAATAAATCTACTTTTTTTGTATTTCCTTTAAAATCGATTAATACATTATCTTAATAAAAAACGAAAATAATTTATTAAAAACAGCGGATAAATCGATTTTCATTAAAAAATATCAGAATTATCGATAAATCGATTATTTTTGTAATCCCTATCGGTCGCTTGCTTTTATCTGAGCATTTAGCTCCAAAATTTAGAGATTCGGATTTTTTGATCCAGTTATCTTTGAAATCGCATTTGATTGTATAATAAATAAATATTGCTAAATTTTGGATTTTTTTTAGTAAACGAAAATTATGTTCGAGTTGTTTAGGGGTTTGTAATATAACATTTTATTAACGTGACTAAGGGTCGATTCCGCCGTTGTGTTAAACGAAGTTTAAAATGACATTTTTACATTAACACTGTCATTTTAATCTCCGTTTAACACAACGGTGGTATCGGACCTAACTCCTGTAACTTTAGTATTTTTTTTTGCTTATACTAGATTACTTTGTTTTAAGACTGAAAATTCAATGTCACTTTCGATTTGACCGCAAATAAGATGAACCTTGAAATTTTAAGTAGGTCATCCTGTATTTCATCTAATATTCTTATAAAAATACCTTATAAAAATAAAATTTAGCTAGCAACTATGATTCTGTACCTCTTATTTATCTACCAAAAAGGGCTAAAAACTACCTTTAGAAAACATTCTTATAAAACTACTTTTTAAATACAAAATTTCGTTAGCAATAATGCCTATTTACTATTTATTTAAATTAAATGTTCAAAATTTTACCCTTTTGTAAATTTATGTAAGTAATATGAAATCTGATTTCTGATGCTTAATATTTATTGAAACCCCTTAATGCGGATCTGAAGTATTCAGCCCAGAGAATCATGGCGCTTTATGTCAAAACGTTAATAAATATTTACCGCTGAAAACGAATATATTCATAACAGTAGTACTTGTATTATAAGTACATACAATTTTTCAAGATACATCGTGACATTTTGAACTTGAAATTGAATAACTAGAACACTTTAAATTGCTAAAATACCAACAAATAAATCAAAAAACAGCTGTCAATGGTGATTAAACTCAGGTGGAGGTGATCGCTGAATGGAAATCGGAGCAATTCGGGTGGCGTCGTGCAACAATGATTTTCAATTGGTGGGTTACTTTGGCTTAAAATAGACAACATGCGCAGTGTGCAATGTTACATCTTCGGTCTCTTTAATCTAAGATGCATAGTTATCGCCAGAGAATCGTCAGCGATTTATCTCGGCGATATCACCAGCCATTCGCTGGCGAAAGCGCCATAACAACGACCTGTCAAATAATAGGTGTCAGTGGGAAGTTCTCGTATATCTAAGGGGGTAGCGACATAGTCTTGCATCTTGGACGCTATTTTTTAACCGACTTCAAAAAAGGAGGAGGTTATCAATTCGTCGTGATATTTTTTTTTATGTATGTTCAGCGATTATTCTTTAACACAGTGTCCGATTTCAATGATTCTTTTTTTTGTTAGAAAGAGGGTACTTCAGGTGTGGTCCCATATAAATTTGGTTAAAATCTAATAATTGGATCCATGGGAAAATCCTCAAACTCTTTATTTTTTATGTATGTTTAACGCTAATGCTTTACCATCTTGTCCGATTTCAATAATTCTTTTTTTTGTTAGAAAGGGGGTACTTCAGGGATGGTCTCATATAAATTTGGTTAAAATCTAATAATTGGATCCATGGGAAAATCCACAAACTCTTCATTTTTTATGTATGTTTAGCGATAATGCTTTACCATCTTGTCCGATTTCTATGATTCTTTTTTTGTTAGTAAGGGGGTACCTCAAGGGTGGTCCCATGTAAAATTGGTTAAGATGTGGAGACGGCATCTGCACGTTTTTGAAGTCGGTTTTTTTAAATTTTTAATTTCTAGTACTTGTTAAAGGAAATAGTAGTCGCCAAGCTTGCCAATTTATGAAGAAATGTATAAGCGGGTTTTTTAAATATTATTTTTATTGTGTTTGACATAAAATAATTAAATGTAATCCATTTATTCATAATTTTACGTATATTAGATAGAATACATCGTTTGTCGCAACCATTTCCACTGGCAATTCATTTGTTTGGAATGCCTGATATAAAAGCACGCGTACAATTTTTAGCGGCATCACAATTCTTGTCTAGCAAAAAATGGCGAAATTCTGGAGACCCCATGGCGATCGACTATGCATTGAATACTGGTGTTAGTCGTTCGTAGCTCTCAAGAATATGAAACAAAGAATTATAAAGCAATGTAAACGCGTTTTAGAGCATCATTGTATTTTTGAGATATACCTAAATAGGACCTGAAACCAAATCCGAGAATAACAACCACTAAACAAGCGAGAATGTAGTAAAAAATTATCGCTGAATGAATATACATAACAATAGCTATTTGTGTATTAAGAGCGGCAAATAGCTTTCCGCTCAAATTACGCACAAGATTTTTTCTACGATCACACCATATTAAAAGTATATAGTTTTATTTTATCGAATTAGGCATTCCAACGACCTGTCAAATAATAGGTGCCAGTGGGAAATTCTTGTATATTTAAGGGGGTAGCGACATAGTCTTGCAACTTGGACGCTATTTTTATTCGAAGTAGTACTCGCCAAGCCTGCCAATTTATGAAGAAATGTATAGGTCAGGGGTGGTATATCTAAGGGGGTCGCGACATAGGAGTCCATTTTGGACGCCATTTTTTTCGAAATAGTAGTCACATAGTAGTCGCCATTGATCTGGCAACGTGGCAACTTGTAGTCGCCAGGTTTACCAATATAAGAAAAAAAATCAATGTCATTTTTTAAATGATATTTCCATTATAAAATGCCCATATTTTTTAGGATAAAATATTTCAATTTAATAAATTATTAATCTCAGATGTACATAGAATACATCGGGAAAAGTAGATCACTTTCAATTTTGTGCTGTTTTGGTTTTGTTTATTTTAAAAGGTAATTGAAGAGATGAAGACAATTTTCTAATAGATGATGCATAACAAATTATTGCTCCCTTTTTTAGAGCTCCAGTCCCTTAAGTCTATTTATTTTAGGTCTTTTTAAATTGTTGGTAGGTATTATTCACTTCATTTGTATGTTTTTAGTTAATTTAAATAATTTTGTGTAATATCTTGCGATTTGTTTTCTATACATTTTAGCATGTATTTGTTGTCTACATCTCACAAAGGATGGCTTTGAAATACCTTTACAACAGAGGTACTTTCCTAAAACTGGCCGAAATTTGAAACTGAATACAGTTCTTAGGGAAAATCTCCAGTAAAAAATGTCTGCATGCAGAATAACAGTAGCATAGATTAACAAAGCTGACAAAAGAGTTGGACAAACCTTTGTCTAGCTTTTTTAATATTTCAGGACAATAGTGTTAACAGCAGACTACAACAAAAACATCCAAAGTTTAGTAATCAAGCAAAATATTCTGGTATCTCCAGAATTATAAACGTATGAAAACTATAATAGAAAACATGTATGGTTTCGAATAGAAAATTACCAAAATTAGCATATCTAATGAATATTGTATTTAAAGAATATATTTTTATTCAAAACTTTTGTGCTTCTACTCCAATACTAACCATATAGAAGCATATGCATTTTACAGTATTTGCAAGATTCGGATCAAATGTACCCACAATTTATAAAGATTATTAAACTAAAACAAAACATTTCAAATAACACCTGCTTTTATGTTAAATATGTTTTTATTAAATACATAAATTAGTCTCAACCACACATTTTTTTTTTGTTTTTACTTCTAGTGTAAAAGTGACTACTAATTCAGTCTTTCAAGTTTATTATTTATAGAGACCAGCTACTACAAAATATCTTATTGATGATAACTAATTTCTCTTTAATAATGGTTTTGCATTTATTAACATTTTAGAGCACTTTGTTTATATGAAACATCTATGTAACTCTTAATTAAATCACATTTAAATCAAGTAATTACATTTTCATATTCAACTTATGTATTCTTATTAGAACTTTGTCACTTTTTTTTTACTTTGAATCTTGGTAACAGTCCATTCACCAAACCACAAAGTCACTTAAAAATGTTGAAAGAGAATGTCATAAAGGTAAAATTCCTTCTTCTATCATGTTTTTCATGCAATTTTAGGTTGTAAACGTTTTGTCCAACACCTTTTTTGCAATTTATCCCAAGCAACACTGTAAAAGATTTAAATCCTGGATTTACAGCATTCAGTTTTGAGATGAGTGCAGTCACAATGTAGTTTAAGATATAATTTTTACATGAACACTTATTTACCACAGCACAAACGCATGTACCTATTCATGTAACATTAAAATAAAGTGGAAACAAATTGCATAATTTGGTATATAAAAAAGTACAAAATGTTTTTAGTTTTAATTCGACATTGGACTACGACTACGAGGAAAACAGTGGTTCATTCCACTTGTACCATATTGACATTATTATGCACGATGCTCGTTCAAACGAACATCAGAAAAGTGTTGCCAACTTAAGCTGACTACTATTTCCCTCCTAGCCTCAGTCACCCCCTCATCCATTTACTGGGTCTATGTCGCGACCCCCTTAGATATACCAGCCCTGGTATAGGTGGGTTTTTTAAATATTATTTTTATTGTGTTTGACATAAAATATTTAAATGTAATCCATTATTCATGATTTTACGTAAAGTAGATAGAATACACCATATGTCGCTACCCTTAGATATACCAAACCTGCCCTCTGGTAATTCGTTTGTTTGGAATGCCTAATTCAAATCGTTAATTTGACAGACACGGCTAACTTGACTAGCAAACGAAAAGTATGTTATGTGTATATTGTGTTGCCTGCTTACTTGAAGATTAATTTTATGATTAGCATAAAAAATCTAAAAAATAACTTCCAAGATAGGTTAGAATACTCTTAATCGCAAATTGATGGCTCATCCACTGTTTTAAAAGTTTTAAATTTAAAAATAAAAGAATCATTTTAAGGTGAAGGGGGAGAAAAAGTCCTTTATATCTCACAAGGAAAGTTAATGTTTATTTATTCAATAAAACATTGAGTGCGACCGGTTTCGAAGTATCATCACTTCATCTTCAGGCTCGCCTAGTGGAAAGGAGAATATGTGGTGTAAGGTGTGTTAACTTTGAGCCAACGATATATAAAATAGTAAAAAAGAAAACTCACCATACTCTCCATCCACTAGGGAATACTACAAACAAGTTTCATCAAATGTGGGGGATGAAATAAATTGTAAAATAAACAATGTTACAAGTTATATAAAAGTTAAAAATATTTGAAAAACAAATATTAGTCAGTTTAAATAGTTAAAAATTTTAAATTTTCAAGACTATACAAAACAAAACACATACATTAAACAGATTAAAAGAGAAGGCTTATTTTAAACACATTGTTGTTTTTTAAAAATAATTAGTAGTGTTACTTAACCTAACATTTTTGAAAGGAGACCTGTCAAGTTAAGGCCTCTACAGGTGGTGGTAAGTAATAACAAAAAATTCTTGGATAAACTTATGACAGGGTATAGGTAATAAGATGCAAACTATGAGTGAAGAAATATTTATTATTTATTATATAATTGGTTCATGGCCCAAATCTTACAATTTATTTCATCCCCCACATTTGATGAAACTTGTTTGTAGTATTCCCTAGTGGATGGAGAGTATGGTGAGTTTTCTTTTTTACTATTTTATATATCGTTGGCTCAAAGTTAACACACCTTACACCACATATTCTCCTTTCCACTAGGCGAGCCTGAAGATGAAGTGATGATACTTCGAAACCGGTCGCACTCAATGTTTTATTGAATAAATAAACATTAACTTTCCTTGTGAGATATAAAGGACTTTTTCTCCCCCTTCACCTTAAAATTACCTCAACTCACACATGGCTACCCCCCTTGTCAATAAAAGAATCAATTTAAAATAAAAAAAAATAACCGGTGAGGATTGAACTCACGACCTTTAGGTTGAAAGATAAACACGCTACGCTCTAAATCAACAAGACATGTTAAATATGAGTGGTAAAAAGAGGGTAATTTTTTTTTAATATTTTATTGTCATTTAAATATTAAGGAAAATGAGTTTGAGTATTAAATGTTCAACTAAAAATTCAGATTAGTCTACATTTTCTTTTAAAATACCGATTAGCTTTATAATAACAACTTTTCTAAAATTTCTAATGAAAATAGGCGTGTGTAAAAAGTAACTTTCCGCCTATATGCGGAAATAATGTCAAACTATGACAATCTGACAGGTTAAAACGACTAAACCGACAATTTCGGAAGCACCTGATATTTTGCTTGCTGACGCAGAGTGAGCGATCTGATTCTTTAGCTGTAAACTGTGTCACAGGGTTCAAAATGGCCGCGCCCTATGTTGGGCGTGTCGGACCTCTCTCTTGCCTCGTATAGTAATCAAAGTATGAGAAAAGCCTACTTTGGATAGTGATCGTAGAAAAAATATAATCTGATGAATTGAGAACCTCCTCCTTTTTTGAAGTCTGTTAAAACTAGAAAATACATTGGAAATATGACAACAGTACAAAAAAAATAGTTTTAGTTTATTCAAAAGGGACAAAAATATATTGCCTTAAACTAATTGTTACACAAATCACAAATTTTTAATCAAGCACTAATAGGGCAGTTAAATGAGTATATTCCTCTTTTTTTAGTGCCTTATTGCAACCTTTTCTTCATTTAAGCCCTTCTATTTATTTTAAGAAATTATATTCATGTGTAAAACATTTTTTTTCTCTGAATCGAATGTCTTTGCTTCTGTCTGTTAAAAAATATGAACTGACATCGAAAAAAAGATAGGGATATTGTTAAAATTAATGTTTAAAGGAAATATAAGTATGAATATTGAAAATTAAACCTGTTTACTGTGTAGGTAGGGTCAATTCACTGGTTATCCGGCCAGCACTGGATCTCGGCCTTTTTATCGTTTAAGGCCAAATAATAAGAAAATAAAGTGTCATGGGCTTATTGTCAGTACTAAACAAGTTCCCGGCATCTTTTATCTATCCAAAGTGGTAGGGGTTGGTTTGGTATTGTAAGGGATAAGCGCGGGAAAAAGGCTTCTTTCTTGTCCTGACAATCAGCAGAAAACACATGCGTTTTAAATGTAAAAGTGCCTAATAGTGTGAATCAACGAAATAGTAAATATTTGATTATTTTTTTATTCCAGGTGCATGCAATATGTTTCAAATAGTAGATGAGGGGTTAAACTATGTAAATTTGTGTTACAATTGAGCAAAAACTGGTTTTATAATTAAAATTTCTAGTGGCCGCGAACCAGTATTAAAAAAATATGTTTTTTTAGATCTCGGCCAAAGGGGCCGAGAATTAATTTAAAAAGTAAAGTTTTGATCTTAAATAAAATTATGAAAAACGAGTTTAAATATGCTTTTGTTTTTATTTTTCTGTTTATTTACATGATTACTTTTTAAGTATTGGTTTGCGGCCGGTAAATTAAGTATGAAATGTAGTTTATTTGATTAATAAATATTTTGATAAATGTAGTGGCCAAGAACTAGCACTTGTCGGCCAACCCAAAAAATGTGGGGCCGAAAACTAATATGTACAGTGATTTTGGTTCTCGGCCCTTTAAAAACCAAGAGGCCAAGAACTAGCGTCTCTCGGCCACTAAGAAAATACTGGAGGCCGAAAACTAATATTTACAGGGGTTTTGATTCTCGGCCCTAAAAAAACCTAGTGGCCGAGAACTAGCGTTTCTCGGCCACTACGAAAAATATGGGGGCCGAAAACTAATATTTACAGCGGTTTTAGTTCTCGGCCTTTAACATGAGTGAGGTTTCTTTGGCGTATTGAAGAGTGAATTATCATAAAATGAGGAAGATTAGAAAAATGCCTTTGCAGGACAGGCTGCTTGCAGTAAGAATATCGGATGTGTTGAGAAAAACAGGCCCAACACCACTATTTAGCGGTTAAAGGGGAGACAGATGCTTTTGGATACAGTTTCTAAGATAAATGCAGATTCTAATCTCAATTTATTTAAAGGCGGAATACCAAAACATGGTAGATGAATTTCATAGCCGATGGAATAAATAAAGCTTAAACAGCAGTTACATAACAATCTGTGAGAAAATGGTTTCAGAACCTAGAACAATATTTAAATGAGAATATTTTGTGTTTTGTAATCCTAATATCCTAGAAGAGTGTTCAATGAAGAGTAATCAGGTTTCGCACTCCGTCAATCTAGTGGCAAAGTGTTTGGTCTAAAAGTTTTTCGAAATCATAAAAAAAACATTTTTATAATTCTTGTTTAATGCTAAAGGAAAATTTGCTCCTCCACTATATTAGGTCTGTCATTGATAATGTGCCAGGTGCGTTGGATTTTGGGAAAGTCGGAGAAAGTATGGTTGACATGATTTTTTTTTAATTATAATGGCTTTAACAACTGGTTTTTGTGTGGCCCAGAACTAATATAAAATTGGCCGAGAACTGTGAGGGGTGGCTGAGAACCAACAAATACGCACTTTTTTTAGTTTTTAATGTTTCAATACTATAAAGTTAAAAACACAACAAAAATTCTTTTCTAGACCACTAGAAAACACTCCAACGGACATTTTTTTATAAAAGCAAATTACAATTTAAAGACTTCCTCTATATCTATTTGAAGATAAAGTCGATTTTTACGCTAAAAGGCCGAAAACCAGTGCACTGACATATTAATTCTTATGAGTAATTCGTTACATTGAGCACAAGATCCATTGAAACACCTGGCATTACATTCAGTAAGGATGACTAACCTATTTTTTAAACCGTAGCAGCAACGGTTGAGCCTCAATTTTATTTTTCACTTTATATGTAATTAATTTTTGAAAAATTCAACCAAACAAACTTTATTAATAAAAATTGTATTAACAATTACCCGTGATCAGCTATGAAGCGGCAAACTGTCATTTGGAAAAGCGCCGTTGCCAGTTTTAATCTCAGTTAGTTATGAGTTCATTAGCTAACGAAAGATTTTAACAATCGTTTTTGCAAACGGCTGTTAGTGTTTTTTTTTTTTGTAGAACAGCATATGTCTAAATTCAATTGTTTTCAAGCTTTTGACATTTAAAAATTGACTATTTTATGCATTGAAAAACTGTAAAACTCGTAAAACGGTCTACATGTACCTATCCGGTGTTGGACAACGCATCTAGTACATCGATGTCTATGCAAAACATATAGAGCGTTTACATATACAATGTGTATAGACAAAAATAAAAAATAGAGGTGCAGCAGTGAAAATGTCACGTGTGGATATAGACAGCGAAGAATTTATAAGTTCTATAGTAAAAGTATACTGTCAACTAAACTCTAAGATTCAACGGTATGTCGGATACGTCTGAACATAACAATATTGCCGGATATCAGGGGTCGTATATCCGGTATCCGGCACGACTGAAAAGAGCATTAAACTTTTGGTAAAAATATTTATAATTAATAATTATTAATTGAAATTATGTTGATTAAAATCTTTATTATCGATATTGTTCCAAAAAAACTCGTGTCCGGTTAATTTTGCGGTTGAGTAATTATTTTTGAACAGTTAAACCTTATTAAGAATTGGATACAATTAACACGTGCTATATTTTTCGAATCCGGTACATTTTTATCAAATATGTAAATTATACTTAAATTAATTACATTGATACTTTTTTTTTGCTTGGACTTTTTGTCATTCAGCCAGTCACTTAATGAATATAAATATTATAATGCAAAATAAATGGTAAACAACAATGACAACAAAAATAATAATCCATCGCAACAAAACCAATCTATCGCAACAAAACCAACCTATCACGACAAACAAAAATTAAAAAGACAATACTTTTCAAAGGAAATAAACAAAGACAATCGTTTCTGGTCCAAGAATCATCAGGACATTTTTTTGCAGATACACTAGAAATAGGCCACGGTAATATAATAAAGGTAATTAGGATATGTCAAAAACAAAGGTAACAAATCTACTACAATCTTATATCAGCTTTTGACAAAAATTCTATCAAACAATCAGAAGTTTATTTTTTAGATAAAGCCAAAATTGACAATACATTAAACGGAGCAGTTATATTTACGTTGTACAGTTTTTTATACAGGGTGTCTGTAAAAGGTCTTTACAAAAACATACCACATATTCCTTAGACCAAAATAAGTCGATTTAAGTAAAATTACCTTAGTACCTACAAAGTTGCTTCGTTTGGGCTCCAGAGGGCCTTGAAGTTACAATTTTTAAATCGTTTTTCCCATATAAATTTAAAACGGCATATGCGATTTTGCTGAAATTTGGTATATTGGTAGAGTTTTATGTGGCAAAAAAAATGGTATTAAAATTTTGTCCGATAATAATACATAGGCGTAGAACTTGATTTTTTAAATAATTGCACCTTTAAAAATTCTACGCCAATGGAAGAAAAGGAGTTTGGGTATGAAATTTAGATTGCGCAACTCATTTACTTTAAAAAAGGTACTCTTGATAAGATAATCGAGTCTTATGGTTTTGACGAAATTTGCATTTTAGTAATTTTAGAACATAAACAATAATTATTAAAATACAAACTTTGTCAAAACCATGAGAGAAAATCGAGTGTTATCAAGGGTACTTTTTTGTAGTAAATGAGTACCCAATCCAAATTTCATACTCAAACCCCTTTTTTACCATTGGCGTAGAATTTTTAAAGGTGCAATTATTTAAAAAATCAAGTTCTATGCCTATGTATTATTATCGGACAAACATAAAAATGTACTTTTTTCATATCTTCTTCAACACTTCTAATCGAGACTTTTAACAAAAATACTCGATTCTTATCATGTACGATTTTTTGAGGAATATTAATTATTTGCCTGCAATACATATACAAAAACATTTATTGTTGGTTTCCATAGTTTCATCTAAATAAAAATATTGTCAAGTTTTAACACCTAATCTCTTGTTAACGATTGAAAGTGTTCTGTCTGACTCAATAATTAAAAAAACAAATGCGTGGTTTATTAATATGGCTGTACAATGTACCAATGCAGAATATACCGATATGTTACTGACATTAGGATTTTGTGAAGAAAATGCTCGAGAGAGTGTCAGGGTGTACTCTGAAAGGTTTCCAAATCGTCGTGTACCTAGCCACCCAATTTTTGCTGCTGTTGAGAGACGTCTTCGGGAGACCGGTTCCTTTGCTCCCAACACTGTTGATAATGGAAGAGATCGTTTTGTAAGGATTCCTGAAGTTGAAGCAGACATTTTAGAACGTGTTGAAGAAGATCCAGAATTAAGCACCAGACGAATTGGAAGGGAACTAGGAGTAAGTAAACATGTCGTTCATAAAGTGCTTGGAGAACAATTGCTATATCCATACCATAAGAAGCCAGTACAAGAATTATTAGTCCATGATCCTCAAATTCGTTTGGGTTTTTGTCGATTTGTTAATATGCAAAGAGAAAGAGATCCAAACTTTGTCAAGAAGGTTCTCTTTACCGACGAAGCGGGTTTTATAAGAAGAGGTATAACTAATACCCATAATGAACATGTTTATGCCGTTGAAAATCCGCATGCAATAAAGGTAAACCATTTTCTGCACGAATTCAAAATTAATGTGTGGGCTGGAATAATTGTTAATTTCATTGTTGGTTTTGTCATACTTCCACGAAGATTAACTGGAGAAAATTATTTGGATTTTCTACAAAATACGTTGCCAGAATTGTTAGAAGATTTACCTCTCCAACTTCGGAGGTGGTTTATGCAAGATGGAGCTCCACCACATTTTTCTTTAAACGTTAGAAATCACTTGAATGAACAATATGCACACAAATGGATAGGCAGAGGTAATAACGCACCTGTAAACTGGCCACCACGTTCCCCAGATCTAACACTGATGGATTACTTTTTATGGGGACATCTGAAATCCACAGTTTATAGAGAACCTGTAGAAAATGAAGAACAACTCTGGCAACGTATTCAAGATGCAATAAACAATCTAAGAGGTGATGAAGAAGTTATGGAAAGGATACATTTTAATTTTCTTCGACGTATAAATCTTTGTATGCGTGAAAATGGTGAACATTTTGAGCAATTTGTGTAAAATCTCTATTTTGATTATGTTGTAAATAAATATTTTTGTGAAACCTATACACTCTAAATTATTAAAACAGAAATTTAGCGAAAACCATGAGAGTAATCAAGAGTACCTTTTTTAAAGTAAATGAGTTGCGCAATCTAAATTTCATACTCAAACTCCTTTTCTTCCATTGGCGTAGTATTTTTAAAGGTGCAATTATTTAAAAAATCAAGTTCTACGCCTATGTATTATTATCGAACAAAATTTTAATACCATTTTTTTGCCACATAAAACTCTACCAATATACCAAATTTCAGCAAAATCGCATATGCCGTTTTAAATTTATATGGGAAAAACGATTTAAAAATTGTAACTTCAAGGCCCTCTGGAGCCCAAACGAAGCAACTTTGTACTAAGGTAATTTTACTTAAATCGATACGTTGTGCATTCAAAGAAAATGTGATCTAAATCACCTTTACCTCCACAGTATTCACAGTTGTTACTAGGTATAATATTTATACGAGAAAGATGTTGAGGATAACAGCGTGTCCAAATTTGAGTCTAGTGCTTGTTGTGATAAATCTGCGAGGAATATTAAACTGTTTGTGCCAATATTCTGTTGGTATGGTCGGATGTAACAATGTGTATCTTGTTGGGTTAGTGAAAGAAAATTCATTCCATGAATGCGACCACATTAAACGTTGTTTGGTTTTGAGAGTAACAAAGTAATCACCTACTCATAAGTTGTAGTCTGGATGTGGATTTTTAATATTAATACTATCTTTAGCAAGTTTATCGACATGTTAATTTTTGCTAGGCCTATATGAGCTTTTATCCACAAAAAACGAATTAGTGTACCAGTTAGATGAACTATATGTCTGTATATTTAGTTTTGCCATCTTTTAAATGAGCGCATATTAGAGAAATATTTGATGCTATTTTACAATATATTAACATATAGTATATTGCCACCTTCTCAAATAAGATGTACCAATGGACTACAAGCAGGCAATAACCTGTATAAGACATATATGGCTTTGCCAAAGTTAGTTATCGCTGTTTTCAACATATTCGATCTTGACACTATCAAATAGCACAACATAGAAATAGATTTAGCATATTTCATTTTGCCATCTTATAGATCTCATTACGAGGATCATAAAGGTATAATAATATCAAAATGGCAAAATTTTGACATATATGCTTTTGACATCTTATCACAGAATTATTAGTTTATTTGTTGTTTGATTTGTTTATAAAATTATGTATTACTCTGCTAAAACTCAATAAAAAATTGAGAATGTTGCATTTTTTTTAAACCGTCACATTTCACAAACAAATTAAGATATCGGGGTAAATAAAAAAAATAAAATGTTAGCAGAATTAACCTACAGGGTGTGTCAAAAGTAGAGGAAAAAATTGTTTTCGTTTCCCCCTGTGTATCCGGCGGGTACTAAATTACTTTTAGATGTCCGAATAATAATCTTAAAACTACAGTATTTTATCTAAAAGTTGCTAAAAACTTCAAATAAATCAGCCTCCGCATTTGAAAGTTAGAGCATTTTTAAATAAATCATTATTTTGAATGGATCGAATTTTAAGTCGGTGAGTGTATTTAAAACAAAAATATCCATACGATTTGATATAACAAAATTAACTTATACAATTTGATAATTCGCCGAAATAAACCAAATATTATTAAATCAAAAATATCAATAATAATTCAGTATCTATGATTATAATATCTTCTAATTAATTCCAAGAGGAAATCCGGTCTGTAATTAATAAAACTATTATTGTTTAATTGTAAATCAATCGACGTTCAGTTACAGTTACATACTTAAAGCGAAGCCATTTTAAATTAAGCTTATATTATTTTTGAAATAAAATAACAGGTGAGTAGTTAAATAATAATTTCTTGATATCAAGGCTAGAGGAAAGAAGGCCAATCCCAAAAAAATTAACGATAAATTTCAGATATTTTGTTTTCAGATAATAAAATTTTGGAAGATTTGAACAATCATTTTGACATATTAAACTACCCTGTATAAGGTATAACTTAAATCGTTAAAAGGCATTTATTCTAGCTTTCCAATGACATAAAAAGAAGAGGGTTGCCATTTAAGTTTTTTTTTGTTAAGTTAGGTGGCGCATAGGACGTTGATGATTATTTCTTTTATTATTAATTAGTATATTTAGCAAATTACCTTTAAAATCATTTATAATTATAATTACAAAGTTGCTTTTTTAGAATAACTGCTTAAAATATGTCCACTCTCAGTTTGGGCAACTCATGTCCTGGAAACCTTCAAGGAACTTCCGCAGGACTGTTTTTGACACTCATAAACACTTTGGTGGCTGCTAAATGCTCGTTGGGCGACCCCATAAATTACCCTGAGGATTTCGGACCGAATATAAAAAACGGAGATACATTTGATTTTATTGTAATCGGAGGAGGTTCAGCAGGATCCGTGGTGGCCAACAAATTAAGCGAAAATCGGAATTGGAAAGTTTTAGTACTAGAGGCTGGTGGACTGCCATCAGCTACCAGTGATGTAAGTTTACTAGACGGCAAAATTTCGAGTATTTAAAGTATAAACTTCTGGGACGTACCTTTTAGATACCAGCGCTGATGTTCAACCTTCAAGGAACAGAAGAAGATTGGGCTTACAAAACACAACCTCAAAAAGGCAGCTGTTTGTCAATGAAAAACAAACAATGCAACTGGCCTCGAGGGAAAGTACTTGGAGGAAGTAGCGTTTTAAATGCTATGCTGTACGTCAAAGGGAATAGAAGAGACTACGACCACTGGGCAGAACTCGGCAACACTGGTTGGGACTGGGACAGCATTAAGGAATATTTTACGAAATTGGAGCAAGTGCTACCACCAGAATCTGAGAATACGCCGTTAGGAACTAAAGGGTTATTGACTTTGACTAAAAAATCGTCAGGTAAGCATATTTCTTCTTTTTTGGGTTACCATTCATGGGCATCCATAGGTAAAATTCCATGGAGGATTTAAGAAAAAAATATATTGTTTTTGAATTATTTTAACACAAAGGTAGGTCAGAATTAAGCGTATAATCTGGAGTCAAAAATTAGTCGGTCAGTCTTAATTTTTCCAAGATATCAAACAATTAAACCATTTTTTTCCCCTAAAATAACCTAAATTTTTTTTTCGAAAGTTTGAAGTAGCACAAAAATGCCAAAAATGCACCCAATGGCTCAAAACTTTTTTTTTTGAGTACTTTATTGTGTCTAGAATACGATTACATTACGAAAAGTTCTGCAAAAATATTTTATCTGTTTTTTTGACCACTGTTCATTGAGTGACGACCAAAACACACGGTTTTTGAGAAAAGTCTTCTGAATGTGTATAAAAAGTTTAAAGTGTGTATGTTTCTTCTAAGTTGTAGAATTCTCACGACAAAAGTCCCATTACACGCGCTCCGCGGGATCCAAAACTCCTGTATACACTGCATTTCTGTAATTTGATTTTTTGCGATTTTCAGTTTAAAATTTCTTACATACCTAAATTTATTAGGCTTAAAATTTATTAAATTGTATTTTACTGACTTGTTATAAGACGTTTCTTGAGTTTTGTGCAAAATATAGAATTACCGCAAAATTAGCCGCACGTCGCATCAAAGATAGCCATGGTCTCGGCGTTCGCTATCCGACAAGTTTAAACTTCAGGTCATATTATTACAAATTGAATCGCTTGATAGTGTTCATCGGCAAAGATTTTTAATAACCGTATTCAGCAAGCTATGTGTACACGTAGTTTTTCGGACTTTTTCAGCAATTTATTGAATAAGTACGTTCCTAAATTAAGAAAATTCTATCACTGTGTTCTTTTAAATGGTGAGAAATTTAGTTGAGTCGAAAAACGACTTGTCTATTCACTCAAAGAAAGAGAAAAAATTGGGAATACATTTCTAAAAAAAAAATTTGCCCACGTTTTCGCGAACTATTGCAGATTTGCAATGCGACCTATGACATTCGAAATATAACCGAAAACTACGCATTTTTTGTGCTTAGAAAATTGCTCGTAAAACGAGTGGTTTTCTCTTAAATCCAACATTCTTCCTTTTTTTTTTTCGAGAAAAAACAAGCACACTGTCGATTTTTTCCGTAATTTGGGCACTTTACAGACTGAAAATATATAAGAATCAGTAAGTTTAATGAGAAACAAGCGTACTTTCTCTCCCAATTGCCAGAAAACGCCCCTTTTCTCGAAAAAATTCGAATAGCTTCAATTCGAGCGAGCGAGAATCACCGATTTTTGCACACGTGCGCTCAGAAAACAGTGGATGCTAGAAAAAATGTATATGCCACAGTTTTCGTGTCTTTTTTTCTCTTTCATCTGATGGAAACATTTTTCTATTCAGATAATTAGTTTTCGTGTTATTTAAGAAAAAAGTACGATAAATCAAAAAAAAATTATTTTGCAATTTTTTCAAAAAGTATTGCAGATTTCGCCACCCAACTCGTCTCATTCGGAAAGTAACTAGAAAATACGTATTTTTGTCATGCATATAATATATTATATCTATATATTATATCTTCTCCGATTTCAAGTTTTCTTGTAAATAACTAAAAACCAGATGTTAGAGAACAAAAAACAAGCTTATCACCAAGTTGGAACTTACACTCAGGCTTAAGATTTATAACATTTATAAAGATACCTTTTTGTGTATTTTTTTGTGCTCTTTCCGATACCGAAGTTAGTTTTTTCAAATACATTTTTTTGTTAGATGTTTTCGGAAAACCCGGAGAAAATCATATAGATAAAAAATTAAAAAAAAAAAAACGTGTTCCGATTTCCTGCGAATTCCCGAAAAATTATGGCAGATTTCACCGCGGGACTTATTTTATTTGAGAGCCAATAAAAAAATACGCAACTTCTTTCATGGGCACATATGTCTAACATTTATAATTTCGCCATAAATTCATCGCAAATTTCATGTCACATCAAAATACATAAGGTCCACTTTGTTTCATCCAATTACAAATTAATGTAAACCAGAGCTGTTCCAAGTACAAGAAAAAAGTACTTAAGTACAGAGTACAAGTACTCTTCCAAAAAAGTACTCGAGTACCAAGTACATAACGTAGAAAAGCACACTTAATGAGTACTCGAGTACTTTTGTAAGTACAGAGTAACAAGTACATTAATAATTAATTTGTTATTGTAAACTCGGAATCATAATTGTACCAAATAACATTTTTGAAAATCAGCAAAAAAAAACAAACAGAAAAAATAATGGTACAACATCAATAATAAACGTGACAATACAATACTTAGGTTCACCCCCACTCTTCTCAGGGATAAATACAAAAAATTCGATCGTACAAAAAAAAACAGAATTGTAGGAAATTTAATTTTAAATAACTTTTGTAAAAACTATTTTCCGTGTAAAATTGAAAATAAATGAGTTATTCAAGATACAAAAAATAACCCTTTAAATCAAGATGGCGGAGGTAACGACAACTTTGGAATCCCAACTTTTTGAATTTAGACTACCAGAGACCCCCTCCAACGAATTCCGAAGGAAAATTGCTGCTTCGAATTTTTCAGAATCTAAAATACTAATCCGATTGGGCTAAATGTAAAAGCTCCAACTCAACTTTTGATCTTCTTTTATGGTGTTTGTTTACTTTCTTAGATTTCTTAGAATCTGATGTTTAGATTTCGTCAAAAACAAAAAAACCGTCATATTCGTTTTCAGCATCGTGTTCATTACTATCATTGCTGTCATTGTCATTATCAACATTTTCAGAATCTAACAGCCGTTCAGCACATGAAATAAATGTTTGTTTTACACGACAAAGATTGAATAATTTATACGATAAAGTTCACTAACTTAACTTCGGCTGATCGGCACATTTAAAACATTACCGTCTCCGGCTACCGACAAATCGAATCAAACATTGCACGTGGCAGTTGGAACAGACAGACTAAAATTGAGACAAGTCTAAACAAATATGAACTGCGCAATATTTGTATTTGTGTGAAGTACTTAAGTACATTTAAAAGTACTTAAGTACATTCAAAAGTACTTAAAGCACTTATTTGTCTGAAGTACTTAAGTACATTCAAAAGTACTTACAGTACTCTAAAATGTACTTGAGTACAAACGTTCTCAATACAGTGAAAGTACAAGTACAAATACATAGGATCCTAATGTACTCTGGACTGAGTACCAAGTACACTAAATGTACTTAGAGTACAGCTATCGAGTACTTGTACTTGAATACCGCACAGCTCTGATGTAAACTCGAAGAGGCTTTTTTTCGTTATTTAATTGGACTATATAGGTAGGAACCACTAAAAAAAATTTACTTTTACAGATGAACCAATTAAAATTTCACTACAGGAAGCCTATGAACAGGTGGGAATAAAATATTTAAAAGAACAGAATCCCGAAAACCCAATCGGCACCGTAGATGTGCCCTTGTGCACCGAAAAAGGACAAAGAGCTAACACAGGCAAAAAGATATTGGGCAACTATCAAAACAGAACTAACCTTTTAGTCTCGTTGCATTCCTTCGTTGAAAGATTAATAATCAAAGAAAACGTAGCTAAAGGCGTGAAAGTGGTGATAGGAGGCAAATTATTGAAATTGAAAGCTAAAAAAGAGGTGATCGTATCGGGAGGTGCCATTAATTCACCGCAATTGTTGATGTTATCTGGCATTGGACCTAAAAAGCACCTGGAGAGCCTTGAGATAACCGTGAAGAAAAATTTACCGGTCGGACAGTTTTTACAGGACCATTTGATATCTTGGCAAGAAATAAAACTACCTTTGGACGCTATTAAGTATCCGAAAGGACCTGCTGATCCTTTGTATGAATATTTTATGCGTCAAGAAGGCCCTCTGGGTAAGTATCAGTTTGTATATAATTTTAGTATAACTGTTGTAAATTATGAATCGTTAGGTGAATAAAAGAATCTTAAAATTAAATTTTTGAAATCATCCCGTTGGTATTTTATGCATTTCATACAAATGTTGTATTGAACAATATTTTCTACAATGTATCTTACTGAGTCATGATAATTAATGCAAAAAGTAAAGGGGAACCTAAGTTTCCAAAAAAATGATTTTCGCTTTTTTTTGTAAATATAAAAGTTATTTTTAAGACCAAACGTTTTGGCGAACACGAAAGCATAACAGGCGCTGACCCGAGCGCTGATCACTACTTGTATATTTAAAATACAGGGTGTTTATTAAGTACTTGTACAAACTTTAAATGGTGAATCTTTGACTTATTTTAAGGCAAAACGTTCATATGAACACATGTCCTAAACCTCTTAACTTTTGAGCTACAGGGTGGTAAAGTTTTCAGAAAAAAATGTTTTTTTTTTCTAATAACTGTAAGAATATTGCAGATATTTTTACGAAATTTGGTACACGTCTCCTACGCATTATGTACAAATAATTTTATTATTTCTACCAGTGGCGCCCATACGGGTTTCGTATTAAATATTTTTGCCGAAAAAAATAGTACGCCACTGCTTCATCTTAAAATAACAAATATTTTTGCAATCCTCATTTAGTTTTGAGCAAATTTGGTCTGATGAGTTTTTTTCTCCGACGCATAGTTTTCGTCCGACGCATGGAACAAGTGAAAAATGTGTCTTTTATTGATCAATATTGTTATGTGATAAACTTAGATTATTTACAGACTAAGACTAAACTACTTTTACAAATAAGTTAATAACATTTACAACAATTGCTGAAAATGCCCGCCGCCTACTGCAACGCATGCGTCAATTCGCCTTAACATTGATTGCCGTACTCTTTCGAATATACCTGGTGTCCGATTAATAATGGCACACGATTCAAATATCCTGTTTCTTAGATCTTGCTCATTTTGAACGGATGTTTTGTAAACTAGTGTCTTTAAGTGACACCACAGAAAAAAATCCTGAGGATTTAAATCTGGTGATCTGGGAGGCCAGGCTTGCGGTCCCGCTCTTTCTATCTAACGATTAGGATAATTCTCGTTCAGAAATTGACGTGCAGCCAAACAAAAGTGTGCCGGTGCGCCATCGTGCATGAACCACATCCTGTTTCTGGTAGCCAAATCAATTTCTTCTAAATGTTCAGGAAGCTCGTGCTCCAAAAATCTTCTGTACTCTTCGCCATTTAGCCTTTGTGGAAGAATGCAACGTCCAATAAGGTGATCCCCGATAATTCCGACCCCAATATTTAGAGAAAAACGATCTTGGAAATTATTTTCTATGATAGCATTGGGATTATCCTCAGACCAGATATGGTTGTTGTGGAAGTTCATGATGGCGTTTCGAGAAAAAGAAGCTTCGTCTGTAACAAGTACATGGCCTAAGAAATCCGGGGTTGTTAATAATTTATTTCGCAGCCAAAAGCAGAAATCTACTCTGAGAGGAAAATCTCTAGGTAGTAATGCCTGTACACGTTAAATATGATAAGGATAAAGTTGTTGAGATTTTAAAATTTGCCACACAATTGTATGCGTAATATTCAATTCATGAGCAATTTTCCTTGTACTAGTTTGCGGATCTTCTCCAATTCTATTTAACACAGCTTCTTCAATTTAAACTGTTCGAACTGTCGCAGGCCTTCCTGGGATATCAACTGTTCTTTTAAAGCTGCCAGTTTCACAAAGTCTTGCGTGAATATTAATGAAAGTTTGGACATGTGGAACCACCCGTTGAGGAAATCGGGCTTGATACATTCTTTTTGCAGCTTGTGCATTACCGTGAGCCATTCCGTAGACGAAATGAATGTATGCCATTTCTGCATTGGTATATTCGTACATTTTGAACACAATAATAGACAATAAATTATTACATACATACATACATACATTTTTAAATGACAAAAACCATGATCTTTTTTTTTAAATAAACTGTCATGACTGATTCCGCTACCATGGAAACCTCTCGGTTGTTTGCAAGGCTTGCTATGCATGTATGTACAATTGTACATTTTAGCAATTTAACTCTGAAATAAAACGGATTTTATTTTTTAAAGCGTAAACTATGCATCGAACGAAAAAACTCAAGAGGATTAAATTTGTTTAAAAATAAATGAGGATTTCAAAAATAATGTTTTAAGATGAAGCAGTGGCATATTATTTTTTCCTGCAAAAATATTCAATACAAACCCCGTAGGTATGGACGCCACTGGTAGAAAACATAAATTTGTACATCAAAAAATGTATCTTAATGCATAGTATACGTGTTCCAAATTTCGTAAAGATATCTACAATAGATTTTTTCAGAAAACTTTACCACCCTGTAGCACAAAAGTTAAGAGGTTTAGGACACGTGTTCATATGAACTTTTTGTCTTAAAATTAGTCAAAGATTCACTATTTAAAGTTTGTTCAAGTACTTAATAAACACACTGTATATCTAAATATTCGAATCGTGAGACATTAAATTAATAAAAAGTCTATATTATTTGGGATTCTAAGAATATTTTATGGACAAGGAAAATTAAAATTTTACGATAATTTTATTACAGGTTGAATCTTAAGAATGTTTTCACGGTTAATAAAACCTTCATTTGTTTTCTATCTATATATCTATCTGAATTAGCGTGTGGTTCAAAACCCACTCGTTGTCTGTGTTACTAGAACTTTTTTAAATTAAACCATTTGGAAAATACATATACAGGAATTACCGAATGTCCATTTAAAAATGCAAATTTCACATCCATTTGATTCAGAAAACAATCATACTCAACAGCCAACGCAAGCATAACTCTCACAGTTACCATGCGCGAACGCAAGCATAACTCTCACAGTTACCATGCGCGCCACAGGTGCATAAACATCTTTCTCTGCATTAACATCTTGCTGAAATCCTATGGCTACTAACCTCGTTTTCTTTTTGTTTTACCCTGTATTTCTTTTTGTGTAAAAACTAGTGATGCCGCGAGACGAGACGAGAGAGAGGCCTCCCTCGTCTCGTCTCGTAGGGCGAGAGAAAACTGTTCTTTCGTCTCGACGAGAAGGCGCTTCTCTCGCTCGAGAGAGCCATTCTCTCGTCTCGTCTTGTCTCGTTTCTTTCGTGATAAAAACATATCAAATTTAAATTTGGAAGAGATATACTTAGGACGAAACATGAAAAAATGTCCAACACATGACTTTCCTATCTAGTTATTACAGGCTTTTTCCGGTTATTCTGTACAACCTATTGCAGCATCTCTATAAATGTTTAGAGGATAAACTAAATATATACATTGTCCACATACATCTACCGCGAAACATTTTTCTATAGATATTCATTGAAAATGAAAATACTGAAAAATTTAAATTTAGCACTTTTCCTACAATTTTTCCATTACGGTCCATTTTAAAAAAATCATGTATGAACAAATATTATAGAGATGGATATCGCAAACAACTTTTACTTCAACAATTTTCATAAAAATCAGAATTTTGCACATTTTGTCAAATTTTTCGAATACGGACCATTTCAGGAAATTTTTACATAAAGCAAAAATTATAGATAATAATATTAGAAGTAACTTTTATTTGAACAATTTTTTTCTCCAAACATAAATAACAGATATATTCCATAAAATATAAAAACGGCCTCCCATAAAGTACCCCCCCAGATGTTCCGACTTTGTCCAAAATCTAATCATTGCACGTCAGGCCGAAATAAAACTTAAGTTTAAAATTTA
Organism: Psylliodes chrysocephalus; assembly: GCA_927349885.1. Classification (NCBI taxonomy): domain Eukaryota; kingdom Metazoa; phylum Arthropoda; class Insecta; order Coleoptera; family Chrysomelidae; genus Psylliodes; species Psylliodes chrysocephalus. The sequence goes on from OV651815.1 coordinate 12,075,809, forward strand.
ATGTTTTTTTTCTTTATCCGTTTTTGGGTTTTCTTCAAATTTCGAAATTTACACATTTTCTCAAATATCTCGAATACGGTCCATTTTAGAGAAATTATCTATAGGATAAAAATTATAGAGAATTATATTACAAACAACTTTTGTTTGAACAATTTTTATAAAAAAAAATATTTTTTTACATTTTGTCAAATTTCGCGAATACGGACCATTTTAGGAAAATTTTGTATATAACAAAAATTATAGATAATAAAATAAGAAGTAACTTTCATTTGAAGAATTTTCTTCCCCAAACGTAAATAACAGATATATTTCATAAAATATAAAAATGACCACCTATAAAGTACCCCCCCAGATGTTCCGACTCTGCCCAAAATCTAATCAGCTCATTAGACGCTGGAACAAAGCTTAAGTTTGAAATTTGGTGTTTTTCCGTGTATCGGTTCATGAGTTATGCGTTATACAGAGACACACAGACACACACACACACACACACACACACACACACACACACACACACACACACACACACACACACACACACACACACACACACACACACACACACACACACACACACACACACACACACACACACACACACACACACACACACACACACACACACACACACACACACACACACACACACACACACACACACACACACACACACACACACACACACACACACACACACACACACACACACACACACACACACACACACACACACACACACACACACACACACACACACACACACACACACACACACACACACACACACACACACACACACACACACACACACACACACACACACACACACACACACACACACACACACACACACACACACACACACACACACACACACACACACACACACACACACACACACACACACACACACACACACACACACACACACACACACACACACACACACACACACACACACACACACACACACACACACACACACACACACACACACACACACACACACACACACACACACACACACACACACACACACACACACACACACACACACACACACACACACACACACACACACACACACACACACACACACACACACACACACACACACACACACACACACACACACACACACACACACACACACACACACACACACACACACACACACACACACACACACACACACACACACACACACACACACACACACACACACACACACACACACACACACACACACACACACACACACACACACACACACACACACACACACACACACACACACACACACACACACACACACACACACACACACACACACACACACACACACACACACACACACACACACACACACACACACACACACACACACACACACACACACACACACACACACACACACACACACACACACACACACACACACACACACACACACACACACACACACACACACACACACACACACACACACACACACACACACACACACACACACACACACACACACACACACACACACACACACACACACACACACACACACACACACACACACACACACACACACACACACACACACACACACACACACACACACACACACACACACACACACACACACACACACACACACACACACACACACACACACACACACACACACACACACACACACACACACACACACACACACACACACACACACACACACACACACACACACACACACACACACACACACACACACACACACACACACACACACACACACACACACACACACACACACACACACACACACACACACACACACACACACACACACACACACACACACACACACACACACACACACACACACACACACACACACACACACACACACACACACACACACACACACACACACACACACACACACACACACACACACACACACACACACACACACACACACACACACACACACACACACACACACACACACACACACACACACACACACACACACACACACACACACACACACACACACACACACACACACACACACACACACACACACACACACACACACACACACACACACACACACACACACACACACACACACACACACACACACACACACACACACACACACACACACACACACACACACACACACACACACACACACACACACACACACACACACACACACACACACACACACACACACACACACACACACACACACACACACACACACACACACACTGACATACATCATCGCGAAAATAGTCAAAACGGATTCAGGGGACCTCAAAACGTAAAAATCCTTCGAAAACTCGAGGTCGAAAAAAATCATGATTCCTATACTTTCCTTATATCTGTATACAGATAGGAAAGTAAAAACTGTAAAATTTTGAAGACAATAACAAATAATTTTTCAAGTAATTTGTCTCATCAGTATCCAAATTGGCAATAAGAAACACTTAGGGAAATTACCTTGGTATCTCTCTGCCTGTCCGTCTGTCACAATCGTTTTACTTAGACAATATTTGACATAAACAATTGAAATTTAAAGTAATCAGTGGCCCGAATTGGGCATTAACTAAAAATGTATAGCAGAGGCGGAAGTTGGAAAGGCTTTTGGTAAGTAGAGAGGGGGTAAACGTCAAACCACGTCGGACGACTTGAGAATTTTGCAGTTATGTTTACCTGCCAGTGTCGTTTCATAGAATAAGAACTGGACAATCGCATGTATTTAGGGACTATAAATAATTACTAAACATGTATTATAATACCCAAATCATAATTCTACAAAATTTCAACAGCTATTCACAATTTATTAAACTATTTACTTGAAATTGTTATTAACATCTAAAAAATAATTTTGTACGCCAATGTATCGCGTCCACTTCGGTTAGATCCGCCGCAAACCTGTCAAGTTATGTGTATGAAGTGGGAGAACTAGCAAAAGTCTTTCCAACTTCTACCCCTGCTATAAATACTTTGTCTTAGAAGTCAGTTGGGAGGGGGCTAGGGTTTCATTTGGAAGTTAGAATTGTTTTCATGTGATATCAAATGAAAGCATTTCGTTTCTTTTACATTTTCTTTGACAGTTTTTCAAAAAAACACTTAAAAATTGTTGTCTTTCTAATTTATCTCCAAAAGTAACTTCCGAAAAATTTGACTGCATGGAAATTATTACGATTCTGTCCGTTGGTTAGTTTTTTATACAAAGAAATTTCAGATGGCGCTTTTGCCTTGGGCGCTTTTGTCGGGAAGCGCATTTGTCGGAGCGCTTTTTTCGGGGCGCATTTGACGGATTACCATGAATAAAAATCGTGCAAGCCGTTTCCGAGATAATTGAGGCGTTCCATACTTAAAACTCACTATGTATATAGAATAGGTGTTTTATAGTTAACTTTTTGACTATCTGAAAATCTGATAATTATAAATTTTAAGTTACGATAAGTAATCGAAAATTTTAAAGAAGTAAAAAGTTAATTGTGCGAGAGAACTCGAGAGAAACGAGAAATTCTCGTCGAGAGATGACACTCTCTCGTCTCGTCTCGAATCTTTTTTCGAGAGAAAATGTCTCTCTCGTCTCGTACGAGACGAGACAAGACGAGATGAGAGACGAGAATCTCTCGTCTCGCGGCATCATTAGTAAAAACCCACTTGGAATCTATGATTGTTTCGTTGATTGGATGTGGAACTATGTCCCAAGTTTCATTGAGCTCTAGACTTGCTAGTTCTTCTTGTATTGCTTCTCTCCGGCCTCTATTTTGAATAGCTTCCTCATAACTTGAAGGATTTTCTGTTGGTAAACAACCTGCTTCCATAAAATTCGTTTTATAGACATTAAATCTTATTTTTCAATCTCTTTTCTCTTGAATTTCGTCTTAGATTAGTTGATTCTTCTTTTCCTATGTTCCGAACAGGATCAACTTGTCTTTTATCTTCTTCAGGATTATAAAAACCGAATGGTAGAAATTGTGGGTGCTCTACTGAATTCTTCTGAAATTTTGATTTTTCATTAAATACCACACTTCGTGCTAAAACAATTTTAAATTTGTTTGGATCCCACATACGATTACCATCAATTTTCCCCTGGTCTCTTTTGGTACGTGAACATGACCTGTACAACCAAAAACTCTCATGTTTTCAGTGTTTATCTTTGTTGAAGAAGATGCTAATCTGTTAATAATGTAGACCAGGGTAGCCGTTTCCCCTGTAAATAGTTGGTAACAAGTTTGTTTGACCTCGACAGAAGCGCGCTGAGCGCGTTATGATGAACTATAATTCGGTACAGTCGGTAAAGTAGAAAACTACTAAGTAAAGCGATTTAAAAAATGGCGGGCTTCAAAATTGATGAAATTTGAAGCAATTTCAAGTAACATTTTCCTATTTTACAGCTTTTACTTACAATAATTGAAAAATCAATAAGTAAAATGAATTTTTATTGTAAGTAAATGCTGAAAAACGGAAAATGTCACTTGTTTTAAATGAAAAATAAAAACATTTGTAATAAGTTTATTTTATTTAGAATAGGTAACTATGTCATTACATTATATTAAACATCATATTCACGCATGTATAGAAATGATTTTGAAACAATATACAAAGACTAGTTGTTTTGAAATTTTGTTGGTTAGGCAACTCTGGCACTGAACCACTTTACTATCCTTTTACCCTTCTATTTCAATCCATTGTAGTTGCAATATCCATTCCAAAAACCTCCATATTCGGGAATAACTAAAACAAACAAAAAATAAAGGCGCAGTGTGTATCTTAAAATTAAAAATTAACAGAGATATTACTTTTTTAAATTCTTAGAAATATCCTTATATTTTCTTATAATGAAAAGTAGGTACACAGATTTTAAATAAATTCAAAAAACATCTGATTTATGCTCTCGGCAAGTGAACCATGCAAAATTAACATGTTCGTGTAAATATAAAATTAGTTTTTGAACAATGCGTTCTATATGTCCATATTTGGGTAGAATTTGATATATACAATCATGAATAGTACCCAAAAATTGAACAATTGCTTTTAGCGCATAAATCAAACTTCTTTTTGCATCATATTCCTTTAAATGTGTAAAACTATGATTGGTGAGTTCGGTCTACGCACTCTTTTCACTATATTCACTCCTAAAGTACCTAAGGCGTTCGGGTACGGAAGGAGTTAAAATAAAAGTTCCTCTTTGACCGTTCGGAGATGGTGGAGTGGAGTGTGGATCGGGCATGCGCATAAGGTGATTTAAATTGATAATAAGTTAATTGTGAGTGATTCTTTAGTAAATAATTTTTTTTTTGGTTCCCGTGAATATCATTAATATGGAAGAAACTTATACGGTCGTTACTGACAAGTACGATTAAATTTTAAGTACTGGTATGTCACATTGACAATTGACATTGCACTCCGAGAGTTAAAGGAGTAAAATCATATTCGCACTCCGTTTACGCCTAATTACTACACTCCACTCTGGAGTGCGCAGCCCGAACTCACCTGATGAGGTTCTACAATATCTGTTCTTAAATTGCCCGAACGCACTTCGCAATCAATTCCATTCATTTTTTTTTACTACAAATCCAGCTACATAAAAGTGATAGCCTGAATATCAAAGTCAGTATTATGAAGTGAATTGACACTGAATTGTTTAATTTTAAGGCTAGCCAATTCATTTTCTTGGCCAGACAGTAGTGGTTGCGGTTCATCACTAAAAGTTAAAAATGAATTTAAATTGTCAACAAACTACTATCATCTGCCTCACAATTGGTGCTGTAATTTTTAGGTGTTATTAAACTATTTAAAACAGATGTTTTCAAAGCCAAAGGCAAGGCAAATTTAATGAGCTTAGTAGGCAAAGTGCTGGTAAAGACATTCTCGTCAAAATGAGCCTCGCACAATAGTTTTTTTTTTAGATGTGTAGGGAATATTTAAAATATCAAACCATTTCTCTCTAAGGGTAAAAATTTCTTATTAAGTGTATGTAAATAATATTTATTTTGTTTCTGCAATTTGGAGCAGCACATCATAATGTAATATAATAATGAAATCGTTAAGGACCTCAGTATATTTTTACACCCATAAATTACTTAAATCTAACTAAAATTAAATTAAAAAATTTTACTCACCTACATTTTCCGCGACTGTCATGTTTTAGTGTAACATAACCTAATTTATTAGCAAAGCCAGATTTACAGCACCTCATAATATTCAAATTTAGCTTTAACTTTATAAATTTATAACAATTGTCCCTGTAATTGATCATATATTGTATTAAAGTGATATTTAGAAGATTGCATTAGTAAAATTATTGATTTCTTTAAAATTTATTCATTTTTTAAATTATTATATGGGTGTAAAAACGGCTTTTATTTAGTGCTCGCAGCGCGTGAAGCGCGATATGATAAACTACAAACAAGGAAACAATTCCCGCCTATTATTCAAACCTTCTGTTTTAATTTTTCTATGATGTAGACAACACAACGAACAGCTTCTCCCCACAACATTTTAGGCATTTAAGATTCTATGAGCAGGCAGCGATTTAATCTTTCACTTACACCATTCTGCTCTGGATTCCTTGCTACTGTGTATTAGACTTTAATTACTTTCTCTCTGCAAAACATTTGAAACAACTACTTATAGTGAATATTATCTCTCGATAGTAATACAACTTTTTTATTACACATATATTTTGCAGCTTCTCTTTCACTGACAAACTTCTTGACCTTCTTAAACACCAAAAATGATTCGATGTGGCCCAACCTTGGTTTCCACTATTTTTTGTTCCCTCCAAATGACCAGATACTAGGCCCCGCCGTCATTCAGGGTGTAGGATTTGTTGACAGTATAGTGGCCGCTAGAAGTAGGAAATGCAAATTAAATCCTTGCCTAATGATGATTCCTACTCTGCTCACCCCTAAATCCATGGGACGGATTATGTTGAAGAGCAAAACCCCTCGAGATTATCCACTGATCTATTCGGGATATTTGACCGACAATGCTGAAGAAGATATAACAGTTATGGTAGAAGCAATGAGGTATGTTATAAAAATGTAGCTGTTTGACATGAAATGGCTAGCCACTTGTAAAACAATAACATTTATTACAGATTCAACGAAAGGTTAATCCAAACTCCGGCTTTCCAAAAATACAATCCCGAAATTATCAGATACCCAATTTCAAAGTGCGACAAGTTACCATACGGAAGTATTATGTATTGGGATTGCTTTACGAGGCATGTGGCTACGACTTTGTATCATCCAACCAGTACTTGCAGGATGGGCGTCAGTGAAAATAATTCCGTGGTGGATCCGAGATTACGGGTTCATGGCGTTAAGAATTTAAGGGTGGTCGATGCTAGTATCATGCCGGTGATAACAAGTGGTAATACGCATGCACCTAGCATGATGATTGGGTTCAAGGCTAGTGATATGATTAAGGAAGATTGGCTTGAATGACTTCTTGATGTATAATAGACAATTTAGTTAAAGCGTCGGATTTTAGGACTAAAAATGTGACTTCATAATTTTATTGAATTTTGTTATGAACTTGAAATATAGTATTTTTTAAACCCAATTAATATGATTTTTATTTTATGTCTAAAGTTTGTGTAAGATATTTGACAAAAACGAGCTATACGCTCAACAAAATAGCTCTGACGGTGAAGCTGCACGTAAACAAATTGGCGCGTATAAATAAGATCGTCACTGATAGTATTATAGAAAAATTTCTCCGCTCTCTTTTTTATATAAAAATATATTTTTAACTAAAATTAAAATGTTAAACAGAGACTTTTTTCTTGTAAAGTCAATTTTTATCCTATGTAGCTGATTCGTAATTGATATATTATGGCAAGTCAAATTATTAAATAGTTTTACACTCTTAGAAAATTTATTTTGTTATATTTTTTCTATTAAGAGGAAAATTTACATTACAAACTAAAAGACCTGCGGGGCAACGGTAGTTTAGTAGGTATAAAAATTACAACTTAAGGGTGGAGCCTAAATACTACAAAATTACTTCCGAGACCAAACAAAATCAGCATTCATTCATAATTTTAACAATTGCATGTAGGTATCTAATATTGCATATTCTAAACTTTAACGCGCGAAGTTGAGACAAAGGAACCGAAAAATATTCCACAATAGCACAAAATAATGTTAGGTATTTTACAATATAAGTATGGTGTAGATTAAAACTTTTTTTGGCTGTCGACAAATTTGGTTAAAAAATCTTCTTTTAGAAATATACCTTTCATTTGACGAAAAACGAAGGCCTAAACGAAAAAAAAATATTCTTCATAAAAGTTTCGCCTGTGTATTGACAAGGTAAGAGTGCTTTCCTTATATTTTTTACTATCAAATTAACAAAAATATAGTAATAAACAATTACTGATGTCATGGTTTTACAGGAAAGGAAGCAGTCTCTTGACTGTATGCGTCTCTCTCAGGGATGAAATGTATGCAATCTGTTTGTCTCTCTTATATTATTTTATATAGGTATTATTGATTTATCCGCTATGAAGGCGAATAATGTTTCATAGGGTGTATTACTTCATGATTTTTTTTTTGAGGAAAATAAAAAATAAAATATAAACTATTTATGGAAGGTATAAGCACAGTATATATATAAGTATAGATTATAAACAGTAAGGCTATTGCTTTGCAGAAAACAATAAATTCCTAATAAAAAAATTCAATAATTAGAAGTATATAAAGCATAAATTAATAATATTAAAATATATAAGTACAAGACTCAAACTAATCAGAATCAGATTCACCACATTAATCTACATTTTCCAAAACATTAGCGGCTATGATCAAACTATTTCTGCAGTTTTTCTGTGCCATACAGGTGCATTAACCGATGTAGCCAATATTTTTTTCTGCATTTGCAAATTTTGCTTCCATAGTCTAGAATAGAATATTGTTAAAATATTGTACATGTATGAAAATTATCGGTGTATAGTACCTTTTTTGCATTTACATGATAAGTTCTGTTATTTCTCGTAGCAGGTCGAGCATAATCTTAAGAGTGGGTATCAGGCTTCAATCTTGATCTACTTTCCATTCATACTCTTTAACATTAGGAAGCTGCATCTGGGTCTTAAAGAGCTTAGCCAAATACTTAGCTGGTAAAAACATCTTAAACAATGTAATCTTAGGGCGTCTTCAGTCAATGGCAATTTAGGAATTATTTTAAAGAGGCCATTAATCCCCTCAAAATGGTAATGGAAGTAACATTGGCAGTTTTTGAATACAGTTTTATAAAAAAAATTTCAAGATCAGAGAATGTGTTTTCAGAGTACCTACGAATCAGTGCCAATCCATCCAAAAGGTGATGGTGTTCTTTTTCCAATGCCAGACAATTGGTTAGTTTTATTACGACCTGTCACAGAATGAAAAGAAGGCAAATTTTTTAGAAGTGTTTTTATCCAAATTTAAATCATGTACTGCTATTAATCGTCACGAGTCTCCTCGCCCTATTATGAACCATATCTTTTTAGTTCAAAACTACTTAAAATAAATTAAAAGACTAGAACATCTGTATCGTTGCAATCAATAATGCAGCGTGAATTCCCCGAATTTCTGGCTGATAATATATGCAATAAGATACGAGTATCAGCTTCTTCATGATTTAAATTTAAGAAATCGTCTTTTGATGGTTCAAAATTCATCCCATATTTATTGATACTCACGAATCCATCACTAGATACAAATTTTCAAGAAGTTGCTCTGACAGAAAATGTGTTAAACGTCTTTCATTAATTATCGAATGAATGAACAAGTTCATTATTCTGGAAGTGGAATATTGGGTCTGTCAATTTCTACATCAATTAATTTCTGCCATCATCTCTTTTGACGTGTTGTATTTTTGATAGAATTTTCTTTATAATGATTAAATACCTCATCTATCCTTTGAGCATTAAATTTATTTTTAAAAATAATCTTTACAAATATATTAGCATATTCTTTAAATGATTTGCAACTTTTGGACTTTCCCAAACCTTGAGCTATTGTTATCCCATCAAAAATGTGACAAGTTTTGCAAGATCACCTAGGTGCAGGTAAGTCTTTGTGGGTCATATTGCTCTCAAATATTTCCCAATAAACTCTTAGTTGAAGAGGTGCCGAGATACCCATTTACTGTTAGAGACATGGGAGAGGCTGTCAGATCAAACTTAAATATTTCGGCATAATTACCTAATGCTTCTGTCCATATCCTGTGCTAATAAAATATTGTGAAGAAACTGTTGATCATGCAAGGATTAAGAAGTCATATTTTGATATCATTTGTGTCTTTGCTTCTTGCAACAACAAATCTGTAATTAAAATGTTTCACGAAAACTTACCCAAATATATTCAGGCATTCAGCTATAACAGGATGCATGTAGATGTAATAAAAACCTAAAAAATGTCTATATTTCTTCCCAATTTATTAGGAACTTTAATATGTAACACACTTAATAATTTTTTAGTAAAAACAGACAATATGACACTTTGTCCATTGGCACCTAACAAGAAGTTTTATAATAAAAAAATGAAAAAAATCTTAGCATATTAATAATGTGATGCGTCAGCCGACACGTAGAGAGAAACAGAGCTATACTACGTTTTTCATTAGGGCCTTCCTTTTGTTAAATGATAAAATTATATTAAAAAAAATGACTTTTTAAACAAATTTTTGAATGGCTGAAATTTTTTTTAAATAAGTATAAAAAATTACTCCTTACAAAGATTTTATTGTGCATTGAACCAAAAAATAAATATTTTTTTTTTCTATTCGGCGGTATCAATATCTGGATTTTTGATGATAGTGCCCTTCTGCACAGTCTAATTTTGTATTACAATAAGGGTTACCTTATCATGACCTTTTATCTCTGAAAAATTCAGCTTGTGACAAAGGGAGCGTTTTCTAGAGCGAATATTTTAATACTCGTACATACACTCTACTAATAATAATTGATTAAGAGTAGAAAAGCGTCCATAGTTTAGCAATAAATTCCCTTCTATATCACATAATAATATGTCCTCGATAGAAAGTCAAAGTAACAAAAACAGGAGGCCAATGTAAACAAACAATAAACGGTCTTATGACATTTTATATTTTTAAATAAACTAGATTTTTAAAAAATATTTTCTATACCTGTTGTTTTTTATATTCAAGCGGATTTATATATTTATAATATTTAAACTTGGAGTAGCCATGTGTGAGTTAGTTAAATGTAAAGGTACCTTTGGTTTTATAATATGTAGCGATTAAATATAATGTTTCAGCATATTATTATTATTATTATTTATATTTTAAAAAAACTAAGAGCATATAGTACCCATATATCACGGAGTGAATTATGATAATTCACGCTTTTGTAATTCTGGCACATTCCGATAGATAACTAAAGATAGGCGATACTTTTCATAACGATATTTTCTAGATCGAAAAATCGAAAAATCGAAAAATCGAAAAATCGAAAAATCGAAAAATCGAAAAATTGAAAAATCAAAAAATCGAAAAATCGAAAAATCGAAAAATCGAAAAATCGAAAAATCGAAAAAAAAAAAACGAAAAATCGAAAAAAAAATCGAAAAATCGAAAAAATCGAAAAAAAAAATTGATAAAAACGAAAAATCGAAAAATCGAAAAAATCGAAAAAAATCGAAAAAAAAATTGATAAAAACGAAAAATCGAAAAATTGAAAAATTGAAAAATCGAAAAATCGAAATAAAAACTTTCCATTCACACTTAACTTTTATTTAATAAAGAAACCATAATGGTCGTGGACAAAGTATAGTATTATACTCGCAATTTATGGCCATTATTCACTCGGGTGACTTGCGCCCCTCGCCTACGGCTCGGGACGCAAACGTCACTTTGCGTGAATAATGGCTACCAAAAATTGCTCGTTTAATAATATACTATTATCCACTCGTGTCTTCAATTATTTGTCTATATAATTATTATTAGTTACTCTTATCAAAGTCTAAGAGATTATAGATAAAAAAACTGCAGTTCAATACCTACAAGATACAACAATAATCTGTATAGTGATATAAGTCAAATCTAGAACGTAAGTAGGAACAGATTAAAATTATATCAACTAAAATTAAGTAGATTAATAATAACGAAGTTCACATTTTTTATTTATATAAAAAATTAGATAATTTTTTCTCACAAGTATTTTTAAAGGACCTTACAGATTATCTAATAAAAAAATTTGTACCAATTTATTATATGGATCGGCGTCTAATTCAAGTTTCAAATTTAAATTAGTTTTTTTTTGTTTCATGCATTTATCCAAAAATATGTATTTAAATCCGTTGAATGGAGGGAACCAGGCAGAGTTGGATTCAAGTTAAATTGTAAATTTCATTACTATAAACATATCCATAGTCACAAAGCAATTTTAAATATTTGTAACTCTTAAATCCGTAATTTCTCAAACACACTGTGAACTGTTTAATAAAATTCAAATACATGAGGTTATTTTTCTTCAAATCATTAATAAATTAAATATTCGGTAATTTGTTTCCGAAAAACGTTTATGAAATTGACAGAAGAACATGTCAGCTTACAAATATTTTTAAACATAAGTATAGTTGATTCGTTATTGAGCCGGAGCAATGACATATATAGATTAATAGACTGCTCATCCATAATATAAACAAGACGACGAAAAGCGGGTCATATTGCTTGGCTTGCCGAGTGATCATCAGGCAGAATCGGTCTGGCCCAAATGAGTTTAAAACTCATTTTTCATCAAAGTAGGAATTGAATTAAAAAAAAAAAAATTATCTGTATGTTTATTTCAAGACAGGAGCTTGCGTTAGATAGAGTCATAACGTCTAGTTTCCCAATTTTCAAAACATTTTAAGAGATCTAACCAATTTTGAAGATAGATATAAACAATTTTACACTAATGTGTATATAACTAACTTTAGACCACGACCACTGTATAGTGGCACTATTCGGACACTTGATTATTCTTTTAAAATTTATTTCGCATTATAAAAGCAGATATTATGCAAAAATTGAATGAACTTTTTAAAGATTTTACTAAAAGTTAGTAGCTTTTTCACATTCTAAAGTTTGTTCCCTTTAGACAATTAAGGATTATTTTGGCGGTGAATGTGAATGATTTGATGAATAATAATAAGATTCCACCAGTGGAAATCTGATCAACATCATAGTAAAATGAACTAGGTACAAAGTGCAATCTTAGTTGACGTCAAGATCCGTTTAGCATCGGTAAGGGGGAAAGAAAGATTCTGACAATCACAAAAAGAACGTACAACTAAGCTTAGTCGATGTAAGTTAGCTCAGATTAGTGGTAAAAAGAAAGCGACTATTAATAAAAAGAAAAGTAATCCAGCTAAAACAAGAATTATGGCTACTGTCTTAAATAATGATATGTTGCCAGTACTAGTAGAATGTTAAGTGTTGAGTTATCTTCTTCAGGCAATGGATGTACGTATGCATAATTTAAAATGTTTGGTTAATTATTATTATGTTTAATGTGTTTTTGCAGTTAATGAACATATATCTACTACTGAAGCAGATAATGAAGATTTGTGTGCTGCTGAAGAGCTTTGCTTAATTTACAGAACTTTGTTTAGAAGCAGAAAATTGGGATCGATTGTTCAACACAAGTGAAGAGTGGTGATTTAGTTGATCCGTTTTCAAACAGAATTGTCAGTGCTAAAGAACTATCTACTTTAATAGGATTGCAATCCTTCCAGTTATTAGCCACCATTGTGGAATTCGTTGTTTCTAAAGAATAGGAAAAAGGAGATCAGTTATGTCTGTAAAGGATCAAGTTATATTTACTTTTATGAAGTTGAAAACTGATATGCAAGATATATTGTCTTATCCATTTTATTTGGAGTAAATGAAACTTTTTATCATTAAATTTTTTAACATTTTTTAATAAAACTGGTAGAAGTTCTTAGTATGGTATAATTCGGCCTTCAAAACAAGAAATATTAAATAATGTGCCTCTATGTAAGAGTACTACTACTACTTGATTGTACCGAAATCCCCCAATACAGCAAGCCAAATGTCTTTGTTGTAGGCTAAACAATTCCTCTGACTACAAAAAGAGGCATACTATTAAAATATTGACTGGAGTGTCACCTACTGGTCTCATTACTTACAAAAGGGAAGCATATGGTGGTAGAACTTCAGAAATAGACATTTTTTAACAAAGTTCAATACTTGAAGTGTGTGAATCATTTCTCGATAGTAAAATGTTTAACAAAGGTTTTCTTATTGGAAACATAACATAAGCTGAAGGTATACAAATTATACAGCCTCCTTTCCGCAATAAAAAAAATCAGTTCAGCCATCAAGAGGCTTTACTTAATGCCAAAATTGCCAGAGCTAGAATTCACATAGAAAGAACCTATCAAAGAATAAAAGTGTTTGTCTCTCTGTATTGGTACTTATGTCCGTTTTTCTTCTATTTATATTGTTTTTAGTATACGATACTTCTCTGTATCTAACTAAATTTTAAAATGTACTTGTAAAGCCTAACTCGGGCCTTTGAATATAATAATGTTATATATGTTACTATCGCCGTTTATGTTATTTTAACACAGATTTTAGTATAAATAAAAGTCACTAATTTGAGGAACTATTTATTCTTTTTAGTCTCGAGTCTCGACACATACTCGTTGGAAATAAAAACTGAAAAACATTTTATATGAATTATACAGGGTGTACCTAACACCTCTTCCCTTAAAAAAAATTAACAAACATTTTAACTTCTCCAAAATCTTATTCTAATCCTATAACTAAGCGATCCGGTGGTTTCAACCCACTTCGCCGTCTTAAATTTCTACTAACCCCACTTTGAGCTACCACTGGTTCACTAACACTTACATTTTCATTTACCAAAGTCTTCTCTTTACATATCTCTGAGCGTGGGAGAATCGAAACGTCACTTTTATCCAGTGAATAATAATTAGGTTTTAATTGATTTGCGTGACGTTTCCATTCCATTCCACTATCAGTTTTTATAATGTACGTCCTTCTACCTAAAATTTCCTTAATGCTTCCGGCACACCACTGTGTTTTGCTTGCCCTAAAATCCCGAGCCCAAACACGGTCATTTTTCTTAAAATAAACCTTCCTGTTGGAGCTGTAGTACTTTTGTTGGTAATTTTGCTTACTTTCCACAAACGAACTAACCGAAGGTAATAAAAAATCGAATTTGGTTCTGATTTTACGATTTAAAAGTAATTTTGATGGCTTTTCACCCGTGGTGGTGTGTGGAGTATTACGGTGATGAAATAAAAATCTTTGTATAATTAAATGTATGTCACAAGTAGAATTTTCATGACGGGCCTTTAAAATAGCATTTTTCATAATTTTCACTGCACTCTCCGCTAAACCATTGGTGGCAGGATGGTAAGGCGCACTAGTCAAATGTTTTATACCGCAACAAGATAAAAATTTTTGGAACTCATCAGAAGTGAAAGTTGTGGCATTATCTGTGGTAATTTCTAATGGTAACCCGAATCTTGCAAAAAGCTCTCGAAAAATTTTTATGGTGGAAGTAGCTGTCAAATTAAAAATTTCATAACATTCAATCCATTTTGATGTGGCATCTTGTATGACTAAAAAATTTTTATTGAATAAGGGTCCGAAGAAATCAGCGTGCAACCGAGTCCACGGTTCCTTAGGCCAGTCCCATACAGTCAATGACATTTTAGATGGATTACTAGCATACGCAGCACAAGATTGACAGTTTTTTGATAGGTTCTCTATTTGAGCATCTATCGATGGCCACCACACATAAGACCGTGCTAATGATTTCATTTTAACTATGCCCATATGTGTGCTATGTAATTCATCCAAGATGTACTTTTTAATTTTTTCTGGTACTATTAGTCTGTAACCCCACATCAAACAATTTTGTTCTATGGTAATTTCATTTTTCCTAATAAAAAAACTCCTAAATTCTTCTGAAGGACACTTAATAGGCCAACCATTTTCAACAAAAAAAAATATTTTACTAAGGACAGGATCCTTAGCTGTTTCCTTTTTTATTATACTACAATCTATTGAAATGTTTGATTCAGAAAAAAAATGTAAATATGAAATATTCGAATTTATATTGAAATTTAAAAATTCATCATTCTCATTTATTTGTTCAACTGGCAATCGTGATAAACAGTCAGCGACATTTTTTTCTGAAGTGACATATTTAATTTCATAATCAAAACTTGATAAAATGTGGGCCCACCTTTGTAATCTATTGGCTGCGAAAATCGGAAGTCCCTTTTTTTTCTCCAAAAATGGTAAGTAAGGGTCTGTGGTCCGTTACTAATAAAAATTTTTGATTGCAAAGGTATTGAAAAAATTTTTTTAAACCAAATATTATAGCAGCAGCCTCTTTCTCGATTTGCGAATAAGACAGTTCAGCATTATTTAGGAGGCGTGAGGCAAAAGCGATGGGTTTTTCGGAACCGTCATCGTAAACATGACTTAAAGTGGCTCCTAACGCAAACTGAGAAGCATCAACTGTCAATTTAATTTTTTTTGCTGGATCGAAATGAGCAAGAACAGAGGGAGACAATAATATATTCTTAGCTTTTTCAAAACTATTACTACATTCCGCTGTCCAAGACCATTTAACATCTTTTTTTAGCAAGTTGTAAAGAGGCTTTAAAATTGCTGAAGCATTGGGTATAAATTTGCAATAATAATTTATCATTCCCAAAAAAGATTTCAATTCTGTAACCGTTTTTGGTATTGGGGCCTTTTTAATTGCCGTTACTCTAACATCTAAGGTATGTAAACCATTTTCGTCTATCTTATGGCCTAAATATTGAACACTTTCTTGAAAAAGAGAACACTTTTCTTTTTTTACTTTTAACCCACATTCTTTTAGCCGCTGAAAAACCTGTTCTAAACGCTCTAAATGTTCTTGATCATTTTTCCCAGTTACCAAAATGTCATCTAGAAAACATACCACCCCTGGAACTGCAAACATTTGTTCCATAATCGATTGAAATATTGATGGAGCACTTGTAACTCCATAAGGGAGTCTTGTATAGGAAAATAAACCTCTGTGAGTCGAGATGGTAACCAATTCTCTAGAATCATCTGTCAATAAAATTTGTTGATACGCTTCTGAGAGGTCTATTTTAGAGAATTTTTTTCCACCTTGTAGTTCTGAGAAAATATATTCTATACGCGGCAAAGGAAATTGTTGAACTTGCAAACAAGGGTTTATGGTAACTTTAAAGTCACCACATATTCGTAATGATCCGTCTGGCTTTAAAATTGGGACAATTGGGGTTCCCCAATTTGAAAATTCTGTTGGGACCAATACCCCAATTTTTACTAATCGATCTAACTCTTTTTCAATCATAGGTTTGAGTGCAAATGGCACCGGTCTTGGTTTAAAAAATTTTGGTACGGTACCTTCTTTTACATTTAAAGCAATTGGAAATTTATTGAAAGTGCCAATTTCTCTGTCAAAAATTTCGTGGTACTTTTTTAATAAATAGGAAATTTTGGTAGATGGACTTACATTTTTATTATTATTATCACATGATACGTATTTAATTTTATTTATACCTAAATTTAACATTTGAAGTCCATTTCTACCTATTAGTGGAGGTCCACCATTTTTAATAACGTAAGTTTTTAGCACAAATGATTTATTTTCAAAAACAATATTGGCGTTGCAATAGCCCAAAGGTTCAATAGTAAAACCTACATAATCTTTTAATGTCAAGTCACTTTTATTTAAATTTATATGTTTAAAATGTTTTAAATAAAGCTTTTCCGAAATTGCAGAATGAGCGAATCCCGAATCTGCTTCAAAATTTAATGGAATTTTTTCTACTAGTAGTTTAATATAAGTAGGTTTTACGTTTCCTTGATTGTCTATTAACGTTTCCTGAAATACTCTGATATTAAAAATAGTTTCGTCCACATTATCATAATCATCATTATCAGTAATATTTGTTAAAAAATTTTGAGCTGCTCTTTTATTACATTGGGGTGCCAAATGTCCCTTAATTCCGCAGCGGTGGCAAATACAATTTTTATAAGCGCACTGATTGGAAAAATGGTTTTCACGACCACATACACTACACTTACTTGTTGATGACTGCTGACGGTAACTGGGTTTATCGCCACTTACTCTTTGATTTGTACGGCCCTGCTGGTACACTTTAACACCACTTGAAGATGGCATTTGCTGCTGTTGTACTGAAGTTGACTCGTACCCTCTCCGCATCGGTCTGTGATAATTTACCGGTTCAGATTTCACCACCGCACTTAAGCTATTTCGGGTAGTGTGTTCCTGAATAGCTGATTCTTTAGCTAAAGCTATTTTTACCACTTGTTGTAAATTAACCTTTGTTGCATCTTCTTCAAACAGACGATCCATAATTCTTTCGTCATTAATGCCCACTACAAATAGGTCACGCATAACCGTATTTAACTCGGTTTGGAAACCACAATTTGAAGCTAAACTTTTGACTCTTGCTTCCCAATCTGACACACCTTCATTTAATAACCGTTTACTATTGTAGAATTTTAAACGTTCCGCAAAATACGATTTTACGGGCGAAAAATGTTCGATTAAAATTGTAATCAATTCGTCGTAACTTTTAGTATCTGGCAAATTTGGCACACACAAATTTCTAACTAAAATATAACAGTCTTCCGATAGTGTGTTTAACAAAATAGCCTTTTTTTGTTCGGCTTCCGCAATTTTGTTTGCTATAAAAAACTGTTTAAGTCTTTCTGTAAATACTGAAAAATTCGAAGATTTGGGGTCAAAAGTATTTAAACTTCCCAAAAGTCCAATACTTTCTTGTTTGTTAGGCATTTTTTTTTTATTTTGTTTTTTTTAGCACCGGCACCGATTTAATTCACAATCTATATTTTACCGAAAGGTCACCGGCAAAACAAAAACAATACCGATAAAATAATTTCAGTAATTATGAAGAAACACTGCTACGATTGCACTTTTAGTTAATTACGCGTGGATTTTAGATCACTACTCGCCGTCAATTGTTATATATGTTACTATCGCCGTTTATGTTATTTTAACACAGATTTTAGTATAAATAAAAGTCACTAATTTGAGGAACTATTTATTCTTTTTAGTCTCGAGTCTCGACACATACTCGTTGGAAATAAAAACTGAAAAACATTTTATATGAATTATACAGGGTGTACCTAACAAATAATATTTATGTATTTGTATTTACAATAAATACTTCATTATTAATATTATTATTATAATTAATTATAATTCATAAAATTATTATAAACGTATTTACCTTGTACCTACTTGTATTAATACTTGAGTGAAAAATGAAATGTTACTTTTTATATTTCTGTAGCTGGTCTTACAATCCTTTATAGAGCAATTCACCATTTAAATTTAAAAACAAAACAAGTTTTTATACTCAAATAATTAAAATTTTAAAACAGAACATAAGTATAATTAAAACTAAATAAAATAAACAACTCAACAAAATGTCCGACTGAGTAATGACAATGAGAACAAAATCTTAACTAGATTAAACTTTATTTAAAACCGGTCCTGTGAAAGTTTTGTTTACCAGTGAGCACTCAAAATTGAGACAAAACACAAACATTGCATGCACTAGACAAAGAGAAAACATCTCCCAGTTCGACCCACTTTTCATCGTTTTATTTACGTATGGATAAGCAGTCTATTTAAACTATATATGTCATTGAGCCGGAGTAATAAATCTGTCAGATCAGGAAATTTCAGGTGTGGGTGCCTATATTATTATTTACGGGGTACATAAAATCATCATTTAAAAATATATTTTTTTGAATATATTTATTATGCAGTATTATTTCGGTATGTACTTTACAAAATGTTTTTTGAGTTATTTGTAATTGTTATGTAAATGGTACAGTTATCTGTTTGAGTAAATTAACAACAAGGTATATAACAAATATTTTTCTTTCAAAATCTATAAATTTGACTACATGACTACATTAAATTGTTTAAATCGTTATTGATTATTGACACTTCTTGGAAATTTTATAATGTCAAGGAATCTATAATCTAAGGGTTAATGATACGAGGGGATGGAATTATAATATGGCTACCTACACAGGATTTGGTATGAAGATAAGATAGGCAGTTGCAGTTAGTATCTTGATCAGTTCCCAATATTACCTACCCTGTTTGATTAGCCGTCTATATTTTCTATTATAGTAAGAAGTTGTGGTTATTTTCGGTTAATAGTGACAGTAGTATTGCATATTTAAAGTTTACACCTGTGAAACGTATAAAAAAGTGTGCGTTGTCAGTTAACGAGAAAATATTTGTAAGCAATGTTTATAATTGCCTAAGAATGGAAAATCCTTCATTTTCTATTGACGATACTGTTAAAAAGACCAGTAATATGATGGATGTAAGCAAATCAATGATATATAAAGTGAATTAAAAAGTGGAGTTGTTAAACCTCCCAAAGAAAAATGCTGGAGGTAAGAAAAAAGTGGAATTTACTGATCAAATAAGAAGAAAAATTTACAAATTTTATCTTAAAAAAGAGATATCATCGCTTGTCAAGGTTTTGGACGCAATAAATCCGTATTTGGGTGATTCTCGGATAACTGTGATTTTTTAAGTCCAGTGTTTTATTTATCGTTTAGCATAAGTTTTCTTCATCAAACAGTTATTCATATTATAAATTTAGGGGTATTTTACAACAGACATTATGAATTAGATCATAAACCTTCGTAATTTTTTTTAAGCTGCATATAAATATACTCGAAATGTCAGTACCGTGACATGTCCAATTCTCATTTTTGAAATTAAATATATAAATTTCTATCAAAATTCATTTTCTAATATAAAATTTACCTCTTATAACTACAATCCAATGCATATTGCATTGAATTTTATTGCAATTTTATACCAATCTTGCGATTGGTAAAAAAAAATAATTATTTATATGTCAGTACCGTGAAAATAATGTCAGTACCGTGGCATTAAAAATTTTAAATATTGTCACAGTTTTCGTTGTGTCGTAGCTGTAGTAGAACCACATCCCCAACTAGCCATTCATAAAAGTGTATTTGTTGTGAAGTTCTCATCATCATCTATTGTATAGTCCAGGAGACAGTGATGATTTTCGGTATTTATTTTCCCAGTCAGCAATCACGAATAGAGAATTGTAGGATTAGCAATTCTAAGCAAAATTCATATATATTTAAAGGGGGGATCCGATGGACTGAGGCCGAAAATGCGTCAAAACATACGAGAACACGCCCCCTTTTTTCCATTTATAAAAATAGTTTTAGTACGAGTAGTAAGAGATGTACTGAAGTTAAGTAAAAAAATATTCTGATTAATCTGTATGAATAATATATTTGGCAAGTGCATAAAATACACTTTCAAACGAGTTATGTACACAATTATTTCTACGACCACAATTATTTAAAGAATGTTCCAGGTGTTTTGTATATTAAAGTGTACACATAGGACACATAAATAAAATCTTATATCACATTAATTATAATTATTGTTAGTTTCGTTATGTCAAATCATTTATACTAGAGGTGTGAGGAAAATACAGTGAACTGTGGAACGCTAATATCGTTGGATGCGCGTGGTAGAAATGGTCCTATAATACTGCTAAAAACATAGCTAAATTTTAATGGAAACACTGTACTTTTGACATTTGCGATACTCCGAAGCATATGCATTATTGATGTAATCTCATGATTTTACAGTAATAGTTTTTGCAATTTTAGTGTGATTTTTAGGTTATTATGGTTATTCATCTTATTTGGTTCTGATCTTTTGCGCTTTTAGAGTATTTGTCTTTTATATAGTTTTTAATTTGAATTTTAATATTGTGGTCTATTTATATTTGATTGCTGCTTTTCGACTAGTGCTTTATTCTTTTTGTGTTAAAATAAGCTTTATAACCATTAAGTACATGCTTCTAGTTGATATCTACATAATCGTAATCGGGTGCTTGCAACAATGGGAAAAAGTGTATGGTTTTTTTGGTGTAAAGTTAGACGCCTTCATTTTTCAGGTAAGTTATTTGTAGTTATTACTTTCCTATCTGTATACAGATATAAGGAAAGTATAGGAATCATGATTTTTTTCGACCTCGAGTTTTCGACGGATTTTTACGTTTTGAGGTCCCCTGAATCCGTTTTGACTATTTTCGCGATGATGTCTGTGTGTGTGTGTGTGTCTGTGTGTGTGTCTGTGTGTGTCTGTATAACGCATAACTCATGAACCAATACACAGAAAAACACCAAATTTTAAACTTAAGCTTTGTTTCAGCGTCCAATGAGCTGATTAGATTTTGGGCAGAGTCGGAACATCTGGGGGGGGGTACTTTATAGGTGGTCATTTTTATATTTTATGGAATATATCTGTTATTTACGTTTGGAGAAGAAAATTCTTCAAATAAAAGTTACTTCTAATATAATTATCTATAATTTTTGTTTTATGCAAAATTTTCCTAAAATGGTCCGTATTCGAGAAATTTGACAAAATGTAAAAAAATAATTTTTTATAAAAATTGTTCAAATAAAAGTTGTTTGTAACATAATTCTCTATAATTTTTATCCTATACATAATTTCTCTAAAATGGACCGTATTCGAGATATTTGAGAAAATGTGTAAATTTCGAATTTTAAAGAAAACTCAAAAACGGATAAAGGAAAAAACATTAAATTTTAAACTTAAGTTTTATTTCGACCTGAGGTGAACTGATTAGATTTTGGACAGAGTCGGAACATTTGGGGGGTACTTTATTGGTGGTCATTTTTATATTTTATGGAATATATTCGTTATTTACGTTTGGAGAAGAAAATTCTTCAAATAAAAGTTACTTACAATATTATTATCTATAATTTTTGTTCTATGTCAAATTTTCCTGAAATGGTCCGTATTCGAGAAATTTGACAAAATGTGCAAAATTCTGATTTTTAAGAAAATTGTTTGCGATATCGATCTCTATAATTTTTGTTTTTAAATGACTTTTCTAAAATGGACCGTAATGGAAAAATTGGAGGAAAAGTGCTAAATTTAAATTTTTCAATATTTTCGTTTTCAATGAATATCTATAGAAAAATGTTTCGAGGTAGATGTATGTGGAAAATGTATATATTTAGTTTATCCTCTAAACATTTTTAGAGATGCTGCAATAGGTTAACTAGATAGGAAAGTCATGTGTTGGACACATCAGATTTTTTTTTACTTAAAAGGATAGCAATACGTACTGGTTCGGGGTGTGACTTTTGGGTTTTAGCTATATGAGCCAAATTGTCGGCTAAGTGTCCTCTTTTAGGGCACCCAGAAC
Organism: Psylliodes chrysocephalus; assembly: GCA_927349885.1. Classification (NCBI taxonomy): domain Eukaryota; kingdom Metazoa; phylum Arthropoda; class Insecta; order Coleoptera; family Chrysomelidae; genus Psylliodes; species Psylliodes chrysocephalus. The sequence continues at coordinate 12,099,169 of OV651815.1, forward strand.
CGAAAACTATATAGGTATATAATATGTTTTTTTTTAAATTATTTTTTAATATGTATGCAGCTTGGATGAGGGCTTTAGGAAGAGATCCTTAGACTGAACACTGACTGCTATAAATGCCGTTTTTAGAGCACATTTCATAGTAAGTGATTTCATTCTAGCAGCAATGAGGAAACGTTTAAAAAACATGCTGTACTAGCTATTACTTTAAGACCTCGTCTCTTTAAGTTATTATTACTTCATTCTAATGCATATATTAAAATGGTTTTTAACTTATGTCCTTATGATTAAAAGATGTGGGTATTTTAGTTATGTTATAATAGAAATATATAATACTTTGTATTGACTGACCTACTGGCCACTAGTCATTCCACTTTTACTCCCTTTTTTATAAATTATCAAATTATTTAAAAACAAATACATACCTAGCTATTTTCTGTAAATTACATTAAAATTTTAGTGTTAATACTTTACTAATAAAACTTCAGTTAATTTATCTTATATATATACACAACGGAAGAGTTAATTGGATTTTCTCCTTGTTGAGTTTCAAAAATAGTAATTTAACATGATTTAAAAACAAATACATGAAATGAGCAAAATAGGTCTGCAAAGGCACTTTGGAAAACAAGTACGAAAAAAATTAACTGGCTCCTGGACTAGTACTGTATCGAAGGAATTTTTATGAATGAAACAGTATACGACCCTCCACAATTGCGGTCTAGTCTACTTCCGCTGTTGTCAGACGTTATTTTTTTTGGACAATTTAAAGACCTAACAGTAATTCAAGCAAACGCAATAACATTACTACAGTTAAAACATCGCAAACTTGGCATCAATATTTTAATTTTATCCAAATATTGCATTTCTGTCGAGGATCATCCGCGTTGACTTCAGAAATTGTGTAATCTGTATTGGTTATGTATACAGGGTGTTAAAAAAAAGTGTCAAAATAAAACGGGGGGTAGTATGGGCCAAAATATGCAGAAAAGTCTTAATAAACATATGTCCGCAAATGAATGGTTTCAGAGATACGGAGTGTTTTGTGTTTTGTATCATTTTTTGATTATATTTTTTCATCCTCAAAAACTTGCTTTTCTTATCGGAGTCTACCGATGTTTTTTCATAGATATTATTTGCAGTTATTATTTTGTTGTGGGTGAATAATTTTATAAATTTTCGTTATGCCAGTTTACACTAATATTGAATTAGCTGGCATGCATTTTATGTACGGTCGTGCAAATGGCAATGCATTGAAATGAAGGGAGGGCACTTTGAACATCTCATTTAACTCTATGTTGTTATTGATTGTTTATAAATATCATTGTTTTTTTATAATAATAAAAAGTTGTTGTAAACACAAAATGGTCCGTATCTCCGAAACCGTTAATTTGCGGTCATATATTTATTAAGACTTTTCTGCTTATTTTGGGTCATACTATTCACCATTTCATTCTGTGACACTTTTTTTAACACCCTGTATATCTATAGTTAAAAGCACGTAAACTTGGCATCAATGTTCAATCCGATTATTGGGTTTCTACCGCGGACACCACCGTTAATTCTTCAAAAATTTTGTAAATAATCCTATCTGTCTTGGTTATATATCTATGAGTAGAACCACTTTGCAGGCTTTATTCTGTGCATAAATAGCAAACAAAAACGCGTAAAACATACGTTTTAAAACATTTTTAACTTTAGAAAAATGTAAGTTGTAAAAATCACAGTTACACGAGAATCACCTATTTTCCTGAAATGGAAAAGACAAAATTACGGGAAACTCTAAAAGATTTGAAGTTCAAGTGGGATAAACCAGACAGGAAAGCAGCACTTATTGAATCTGAAGAAATTGTTTGTTGGAGACGGAGATACCTCAAAACCATTTTTAAATTACGCGCAGAAGGCAAAAAATTATTTTATTTGGAAGAAACCTGGGTGAATGAAGGTTACATAATTAGCAAAATTTGGCAGGACACAAACATTCAATTTTCACGACAGGCCTTTTTGGAAAAAATATCTACAGGATTGAAGTTTCCTTCCGGTAAAGGACGACGTCTAATTATAAATCATATTGGAAGTGATGACGGGTTTTAAAAACGTGGTTCTTTAATATTTCAACCTAAAAAAACCAAGACTACCTACCATGAAGATAGCTACGCTGATGTTTTTGAAGAATATTTTCAGCAGATGATAAAACATTTACCAAAGGGTTTAGTTATAGTAATGAATAACGCTAGTTACCAACCATCAGTGTTGGGGACCTTAAAGTACGATTTTTCCCTTCACTTACCTTAAAAATTCCCACTTTCCCGTTTAGGGTTGCCACCTTTTTATTCCTCAAAACTCGGACCTTTGTTCTAAAAAAAACCTTAGCTAACCAGGTTCTTCTGGGTCCTGAAACCTGTACAAATGGCATCCCTTCTCCCGTTAACAAAATTGTTTTTTTTTTATACTTGTATACATATAATTACGATACGGTAATACCCATAGATATAGAAAAACTCAAAACTATTATCAAAATACTAAATGATAATCCCAAAACTCTCACTGAAATTAAAGAACAAGTTGCTGAAGCTACAGGATACTCGGTAAAAACAATTAAACGAATAATTATAGAAGGTGACCAGATATCAAAAGGTGAAAAATCTAGCTAAACAATTATTTAAAAGTCCAAAAAAGCGCAAAAGAACATCAAGGGTAACAGATATTCCATCCTACAATATTGGAACAATCAGAGATTTAGTTCATAGATTTCACGAAACAAAAGGTATGCGCGTAACAGTCAAAACTCTTAGTGAAAAATTAAAAAAGGAAATTGAGTGAAAAGGGAGCTACACATCATTAAGAACCATTTAAAAAAAATTGGGTTCAAGTGGCGAAAAACGCGAAACAACAGACAGGTTCTAATAGAACGGCTTGACATCAGGGAAAAAAGAATAGATTATATTAAAAAATTAGATATTTTCGTTCTCAAAACCGTCCCATTGTATACATTGATGAAACATATATACATAGTGATACGCAGGCCTTCTCTGTTAAAAGGGTTCGAAATTGCCGAATTCCCCTAACAGAGAAGTCGCTGAAATACCTCAAGGGTGTGGGATAAATAAAAAAAAAGATTCGATTGATAGAGTGTGAAGTTAGCTTTATTTTCGTGGTTAGAATGTTTACCTTAATCAAAGTTGTCAAAGTTGGAAGAAATAAATGAAAATTATAGAATGTGTTATATTATATATAAATATTACTGTATGCGGGGAAAAAAATATGTTAAAGGTAAAATATAAAAATATAGACGAATAGTTCTCCGGTTTACGCCAAGTACTTGTCGCTTACAAAATCCGGCAAATCAGGTATGCAAATGTTTCTCTATATCTATAATGAAATGAATCTCCTTAAAACTACTTATAATTAATAACTACACTTTATGTAAAGTATTTACAATTGCTACCGTCGTAGGGAATGCCCCCAGACCGGTTGAGGTTAGGTCGGAGCACTAAATGGGGCTCAATTCGCAAAACAAATAACCAGAGACCGTCTTACTTGAAAATCCGGGGTTTTGGTCTTGAAATAACCACACTGGGTGTCCAGATATCCTGCGACAGGTTATGATGGTAGATTGGCAGCAAACGGTAGCCTAACAAGAACTACCATGTCTGTGGGCGATTCCTTTGCGAGCGGCAAAACGGCAACAGCTGAAGGCCGGCTTATTTAATGCTTCAAAAGCCGGGAAACTTGCACGCCGATAGTATTACTGTTTGAAGGTCTTCGAGAATACAACGAAGCCAAGAAGGAACGAACGAACAAAGGAAGGAAGGAACGCATGAATGAAAGAAGCGAACCAAGGAGGTCTGAAAAACATTGATGATTGTAACGATTATTTATACAGAAGGCTGTTGGGAATATAGGTAAGTGAAATAATAATTCATTTTGAAAAACTCACCCTTGATGGTATGTGACCTCTTAGTTATTAATTTATTAAATTCACACTTTCAGCCCGTTACTATATCCACCACTAGGTGTATGAATCACAAAGATTACTAATCAGTATATCGAACTGAAGGAATCTATGGTTTTTGCACAAGAATAAATCCTAGAAAATCCTAGCTGAAATCTTGGCACATGCCACAATCAGAATCCAAGCAAAAACTGGGCCAGGAAGGAAGTTCTACAAAATGGCCAACAAAAGTCAATGTCTTAAAAAGGTCCTGACTAACTAAGGTTCATAGGATAATTTATGGTAAGACTGTGGTCACTATTTACAAATTTAGAAGAATTTGACAACTGAAGGGGGTCAAATTAGACATGAAAACAATAAAAAACCAAATTTAAAGTTGTTTAATATTTAAAAGATCTATAGTCATTACTCGAAAGTAGCAAAATATATTTACTTAAGACTATAAATTATTATTTATTGAATTCACTAAATACTATTGATAATAACCCAGGTGAGGATTATATTTTAATACAAATTACTGTTTGATAAAAATGGATATTTTATGAATTTATACTCTGGATTTATATACCCGTACAATCTTAAATCTAAAGATAACTAAAGATATTAGCATAGGTTATATAGTCCAGGATCCGTAAGTAGGGTCGACCTTCACCAATCTGTTTAATGTATAAAAGTTTTTTTTTTATTGGATAAAATATATTTTTAAATATACCGCAAATGGGTTGCCTAAAAAAATACGGTCATGGCTATTTTTTGCTCTCCTTTCTGTGTACAGATAAGGAAAGTATAGGAATCATGATAAAAGTTGCTTATGATGTCATTCTCTATTATTTTGTTCCTATACATGATTTCCCTAAAATGGACCTTATTCGAGATATTTAAGGAAAACTGCAAATTTCGAATTTTGAAGACAACTTAAAAACGGATAAAGAGAAAAACACCAAATTTTAAACTTAAGCTTTAATCTATCCTACGGTAAGCTGATTAAAGTTTGGGCATAGTCAAAGCATCTGGGGACTACTTTACAGGGTGTCGTTTTTTTTATTTTTAGAAAATAAATATTCTGGACCGTATTTTCTTAGGCAACCCTTTTGCGGTATATTTATAAACAAATTTTATTTAATAAAAAGAAACTTTCATCCATTAAACAGATGGGTGAAGGTCGACCTTACTTCGGCTCTTAGACTAATAGTAGAATAGGTAAGTAATAGGGTAGTTTAGTAATTAGAGTAGCTTAGGGTATATAAAAATCAAATAGAAGTAGAATAGTGTACATAGTTAAGCATAGAATAGTTTAGAAGTAGAATAATGTAAATAGTTAAGCGTAGAATAATTTAGAATAGTGTAGTTTAGTCTAGTTTAGTTTAGAGTAGCTTAGAATAAGATAGGCTAGTAAATCGAATAAGTTAGAATAGTGTAAAATTAGGGTATTTTAGACTAAAATAGATTTAGGTAGAATAAAACCCGTAACAATAGTAGCCATACATCATCACATAATTGAGGTGATGATAATGAAAAATGTTTGTTTTCCACTATTTCGAAAAGAAAGACTTATTACAGTTTATGCGGGTGGTAACATGGGCTTTATTCCTAACAGTTTATTAATGTTTGTGTCTGGGGCCAAATCTGGTGAATGATATGAATCAAGAAAATTATGGAAAGTGACCAAAAGAACTGTTAATACCAAATTTACTACCAATGCTATTTTACTTGTGGATAATGCAACGTATCACAATGTTATAGAAAATCCTGCTCCGAATTCAAATTCAAGAAAAGCTGAAATGATAAACTGGTTGACGTCCAACAATATTGAATTTCAACCTTCCTTATTACGACCACAGCTGTACACATTAATCAAACAGCACAAAAATAAATTCAAGCAATACAAATTGATAGATTATTCTCCGAACATGGTTATACAGTTTTGAGATTACCACCATACCACCCAGATTTAAATCCAATAGAAATGATCTGGGCTGTAGTCTGCAGTAAAAAATATTGTAGCTATAAAGAATATTCATTTTAAATTAGCACATGTACCAATGTGCTAATTGAATTTAAATCAGTAACCCAAGAATACTGAAAAAAGAGATGTGCACATGTAATAGCTGTATGTCGAAGATAAATATTTAGATGGCGAAATTATAATGGATGACGTTGTAATTCCTACAGTTATTATTGATCTTATTTTAATATTTGTATGCTGATGACTTTCACCACTTCTACTTTACCTTCATATTTTGTTAAAATATTAAAGATATCGAGTGCAAAATCATCATTTTTTTTTTTCACACAATACGTATTTTTAACATAATACATTTTAGCTTATAGATAACAAATAAATTTTAACAAATTCTGTAGTACTTAAAAAGCTATTTACATAATTGCGTTGGATCCATTGTGTAGATACTCTGGTATTTCCTATAATATTAACAAATGAAAGCCACTGTTAATAAAATATTCTTAGAAATGAGGGCGGACTCGATTTGACCGTTAAAGTTTTAGGTAATTTTCTTAAAATGTAATTCATCTGACCGTGACCGTTTTAAAAATCCTACAAAATTTATTTTAAGCGAAAGTAGTATACGCTACTGAGCTTTAATAATAGCCAATAAGATCGTTTGAAGGTGTGTCAGCAGTGCGCAACCTTAACCCCAGTACTGACAAAATAGGATGCGATGCCTGTACCTAACATAGAATACATAGGCAAAAAATTAAAAATGATTGTCTTATATGTGGTCTCTTAGACATGTAAATTATGTGCTAGATAAAAAGATTATAGGTGCTTAAAACTGAAGAAAAGAATTGGAATACATGGCAATATCCATAGAAATAGTATAGAAAGCCGATTCCATATATCAAAAATGAAACCATAAGGAGAAAATAGTGTGTCGGAGCTCATGCGTATAACGGTGCTGGCGCGAACAGGACCGGTGCAAGTTTTTTATTGATCGAACAAATAGTTCACACATTTCAATCATACATTTTTAGAGATGATTCTATACAAAAAACGATTAAAAAAATTTCAAGTTAAGGTAAATATGATTCTGACAGTCCTTATTAAGAAAGATATGGCATAAAATATGAATTAGTTAATTTTCGGCAATCATTAGTACAGTAGTCATGAGATTTTGCTTGTGATTTTAAAAATACTTTCCAGAAAAACCACGTGCTCCGGTTTTGACTACGTTTATTATTAAACAGCGAAATTATATACAAAAACTTTAATCCACAATCTAAATTAGGTACTATCACAAGAAAATCACTGTTACAATAATTAATTACTTAACCAAAAACTAAAATACTTTTTAGGTACCTACGTAACCAGAAAGGAGCTGGACCATTTATCCTAATATTGATTTTCTCTCTCCCTACGGTAAAACTTAAAACAATAACAAATTGCCTATCTACTAGGGTCGGTAACTAAACGAATATACGTAATGGGCGGATTTTGTTTATACTTAACATTACACTAGCGCATTTAAATATAACTATGCATATAAATATTTACAAACAAAGATACTTTTCCAAACAGGCAATCATTAGTACTGTAGTCACGAGATTTTGCTTGTGATTTGACATCTTATTTGATAATATCATTTGCAACAACTAAATTTAATCTGGGGAGTGCAAAATAGGGCCCAGGAATATTATGTTCGATATTTTTTTACATTTTGTCAGCCGATACTATGAGTCGTTACACAGAAAACCTTTCATGTTACCATTTTCAATATAAATAAAAAACCAATTTATAGTTTGTTTTCGATCAATTTAATACAAAGATTTAAAGTTTTTAGTCGATGATAACATTCCACACCAGCACATTGCAAACCTATTTTATAAATAATAGGAATAAACTTGTAAATGATTAATTTGGTAGTTATCTCACTCATATGATTTTTTTGTTTATATGACTATTTCGATTTCTAAATATATTTTGGCCTTACAATACGAAGCGTTTTGTATTTACCACTTTTTTAATGAACGATGAATGTTGACAGGCGTGTACCTTTTTCGGAACAAGAGGCGTTTTAACGAAGGAAATGATTTTCGAACTATCTAGTTAGTTTTCGGAAAAATAGAAAACGTTTGAAGAAAGTTGTCAATAACAGATTGTCGTTCATGTGTTTCATTTTGATTAGCTTTCATACTAAATTGCGTAGAATATTTTTCCGATTCAAAATCGAGATTCTCGATATTTCCACAGTTTATTTATAATACCTTCTAAACTGGATTTATCTATCATTTTATATACTTTATAATATATGTTCATGCCCTACTTTTCACTTTATTAACAATTTTTTTTTAACATACTTCAAAATGGTAGGATATTCTCAATTCGTTGAAATATTTTTTTAAGTATGTTGAGCGATAATTCTTTACCACGTTGCCCGATTTCTAGGATTCTTTTTGTTAGAAAAGGAAACAGTTTTATATACATTAAGTCAAGATCTGAAGATAGGATCCATAAGAAAATCATTAACATCTTTATTTTTAAAGTAGGTTTTTTTTTAAATTTCTTTAAACCTTACTGGTTCGAACGCGGTAAGGAATGAAGAAATGTAAATAATTGTTGTGCCAGCCAAAAAGCGAAGAGGAAGTACCGATTAAAATATCGAGTGAAGAGTTCCTAAGATTGTTGAGATCGGGTTTATGTTTTAAAATGCCTTAAAACCGTCGCTGGGCAGCCTGTATATAAATATACAGCTCTCTATTTACATAATTATAATTCTTAGGTAGGTTTAGATTTGCAGACATAAATCTTGTAATAAATGTAACAGCTGCCTAATACATTGATTACATTTTCATTAGCCAATGTAAAAATGTCTTTTATTGTACCTAGGATTTGACTAAACACTACATAAAACTAAAAATAAAATGCCACTTTCATCATGTAATTAATGCCGCGTTTGAGAATCCACATCGGATGCATTTTTTACATCTCGAGCGTTTTTTATCCACATCGGACACATCTGTCCCATTACATTTACGTATACTGAATCACGTGATCAAAGATTTACTACTACTACATCTCAGATGCATCCGATGTGGATTCTCAAACGCGGCATAAATAATAAACTACAAACGGTCCTGTAAGGGCAGCGTCATATAGCCTTGAAACACCTTATTTTAGTGCTATTGCCAGGTCAATATTGAATTTGTAGGTGAATCGCTTATTGAACATTAAAAATACGGTATTAATGACATTAATACGGTATTTGTATATATTTTTGGGAATGTAATTACACATAAATATTATTAGTTGATTATTTAAATGTTTATAAGTTATTTTGTGGCGATATTTCGTAGATATAAACTGTTTAAATCATATAATTTAAAAATTAATTAATTTAAAATTCTTTTGTGTTAGGTATGTTTAATATATTTGGCAACACTACAGGGACAAGTCATGCATATTGAGCAAGCTTCTAGACACACTATTTTGCGATGTCAGGCGCAGAGACGCGTTTTTATGCACAGTAGGTTTCAATTTCTGCTTAAATGTTATGTTTATATTGGTCTTCTATATTATTTCTATGGCAATATCTAACAGATATTAAAATAAACGAAAGTATCCACGAAGATTTGAATTCTACACCTGTACCTGACTGAACAAAACAAAAACACAACCTAACTTTTTTCAATTTTTGACTTTAGGTATAAATTTTAAAATTATCAACCTTGAATATTTTACATATTAGTTATAAAACTGTTATCTAACAAAAAAAAAACTTATAATAACACAAATATAACGGCGAGGCAAATTCATCGTGTTAAATATCAATTAATATTCTAAATAGGCGTAATGTTTGAATTAAAAGAATAATTTGCAAGCTATTCATTTAATTTTCGCAAATAAAAGACTTATTTCTGCCGAATTTGAGCTTCTATATTTGCAAAAACTAATTTTTGATTAGATTGTAGTCTTACCTGAAACAATCAAGGCTTCATTTGGTCCTACGGTGTGGATATTTCCCATTTTATTCCAAAAAATGTGTCAAACCACTAAATTATTAAGTAAAAACACTATAACAACTAATTAATGTTAAAAAAAGACACTACAATAATCACACGCGCTGCAACACCGCTTTTTTCTGACGTCAACCGACGAATATCGGATCGGGGAATCAAAATACTCAGAAAAAGACAGAAAGATTGTGTATATCAAAGCTCTATGTTATGAGGGGAGAACGCTGCAGTCTTATGTAACGGACCTCTTCACAGAATCGTAAAGGTACGTACGTTCATTTTTGGGCGAGTAGTCGAGACGTTTAGACGCGGTGCTTAATCGCTTAACGTCTAGACGCACCTGATCGTACCTAGTGATCTGTTTACTTACGTCATCACCTCAAGTAATCGACTAGTTGCCAATCAGTATTTTTTATTTCGTTCGACAAAAATGACTACTAGTGAACTTGTGATTGCAGCACACTTATAAAAAAAGTAGAAGACGAAGACATTTTGCTATTATCATTAATGCAAAAAAAGCGTAGAAAGATTCATAAAAAGGTGCTTTAGTACGCTAATAATTAGACATTTAATTGATGACGAAACTAAATTCAGAGAATAGTTTAGGCTTACCAAAAGTCAATTTAATGAACTGTTAAATATTGTATCAATTGATATAAAAAAATTCTACTAAATGCGTTAAAAGGCCAATTACAGCCAATTAAGGTATTTCATGTTGAGAATAATGAATATAGAAATATGCAAAACCGCATTATCTTTTTAAGTACTTGGCCACAGGAGAATCCTATCGCTCGATGTCATTTAATTATACAATTTCCCATAACTACATTAGTGTATTGGTACGAGATGTTTTAAAAGTGTTCTGTAACAGGTTAGTGCCTGCTTTCTTAATTTCAAATCAACATTATAAATGATAATGACTGAAAAAATCTGCACAATCGGTAAACACTTGAGGTTCCTGGATGTTGTATGTATCTTTATATGTATCAGCTGAAATGAGGTGGAGCTAGTGGGACGCAATTCTGTTTGCCACATTTCCAACTCCACGCCCAGTACTTCTTTCTTCGCCCTGACTGCTAAATCAGGCGGAACGGTCATAACTGTTTCAGCCATGCTGGCAAAAAATGTTTTGATTGGATGGTTTTTGTCTGAAGTCGCAAGTGATTCTTCCATTTTTTTAAATATATGCTGTCTTTCAGTTTGTCTCTTGTTAATTGTTTCCAAAAGTTCTTCATTACCAATAAAGTTTTTTCTTTCTTGGTGGGGCTTCATGTATATTTATATCTATTTTTTTTGTACAATACTTTTGAAGGTTCACTATTTCAAATATAACGAGAAGAAAATAAGGTTTTAAGCGAATTAAAATGCGCGTTAGAAAAGAAAAAATAGTAATAAGTTTTTAAAAGCAACAAATTTATACAAAAATATGTAATAGTGATATTTATACAATTTGGACTTACCTATTTATTTTCTTATTTAAACTCAAAAGATTAACATACCTGTAACAAATAAGCATAATTAATATTTCATACAAATAATAATTACAACTAAAAAAGGACAATGAAAAATTAATCACAAATCAGTATTTAGTCAAATATCAGAGCCTATCACTTTAGACAGAACCATGTATAGATTTTTGTTCCCGATATTGTAAAAAAAACTTGGATCAAAACTTAAATATGTAAACCAAATTAGTAACACACTGTCACATAATTAATACATTAAACATGAAGGACATTTGCAAAATTTATATTTCGTAATTTTAAATACAAATTAATGTGAAAATTAGGAAAACATTTATTAATCGGATCACTTGTCAATAATATTTAAACATTCATTCGTTTTTCTATGATAATTACTTCAGCAAACATATAAAAATGGTTAGTATTTATCACATTAACTACTGTGATTGCATACGGTTTTTTATTACTTTTTTATCGTTGTAAAAATTATAGAAATTATGAACAGTTTTCTATAAATAATAATGATAAAAAGCTAAAAGCTTCTTACAGGTATAGTTTGTCAATTTTAGGTTTCAGTTATAAGGCCGAGTAAAGAGCAAAACATTATTATTAACTGCTGTTTTAATAAAATAAATTTACAGTAACAAAGCATGATTTAAATTATGAAAGCTTTGGTTTCTTGCAACCGGATGGTCCAGGATTGTCAAAAACATTTGTTATCTCAATACTAATTTCTTCTAAATTAATAAATGTGAGAAATCTGGATTTTGGTATTCGTCATCGGATAATAGGTTTGTTCGTGTTATCCGAAACAAAACTGTTCTAAAATTGCGCAGAACCAGTTGCTCAGTGGCACAAATTTGGAACTGTTCCGAACAGTTTTGGATTAGACATTAAAACGAACACCTAAATTATCAACTCTCAATTGATTTTGTTAAAATTGTGGGGTAAAATAATTATTATTTAGCATTGAAAAAAACTAACAACAAACACGGAGTTTTCCCTTCTGTAACTGTACTTTAAATAAAATTGGTATGCTTTGGTTACGTTTTTTAAAGGTCAGTAACTGTTAATATGTTCTTCTTAGTTTAAAGAAAAAGATAAACTGTGAAGAAAATTAATTTTCTCAGTCAAATTCCTATAATTCCATATTTAGGGAAATTCACAATATAATATACCTAACCTCTAACCTTGTTTACTCATTATTATTTTTGTAATGGTGCAATGCGTATGTGTGACTAGAACGATTTTTGTCAGTTCGCACTTTTGGCTAGAATCACATAGCTCTTTAAAACCGTTCAGAATCGTTCTAAAAAAAAACTCAAACATAGGACTCTTTGTTCAGAACTTAGTTCCAGAAAACACGAACAATTTTAGTCTACTACGCATGTTTGGAACAGTTCTGCACAAGTAAAACTAAAAACACGAACAAACCTAATGAGTCGTCATTTGGGCAATCAAAGTAAGTTTCTAACGGTGCTCCAAATCCATTGCTTTGGGAACAAAACTAATCCATTTGAGTTGTACATTAGATACTTTTATAACTACTAATTTGATTTTCTTTATTCCTAAAAATATTTCGCTCAAATCCATTGAGGTGTAAGGGATTTTCTCGCCTCAGAGAAAACGCTTTCTTACAAGTGGGGCTTGTTTACGGGACGGCTCTCGAGCGCCAGATTTTGTATGTGGTTTACTCCACAAACTTTCGAAACGGCGTCGAAAGTACCCGGGCAGCACAGATGGAGATGAAAAATTCCAGGGGTCAAAGATCACTTAGACTCGGGTAATTAGTAGCCACAAGTAACGGGCTTTAATCATTACTTGTGGTTGTAAAGAATTTCTCACTGCTGAAAAGTAAGGGGGAAGTAAATTGGGGATTAGTAACCTCAGTAATAGTCAAGGTAACGTTGACACATATATTGGTTTAACTATTTATAATTAAAATAAAATAAAATATTTCAACGCCCTCCCTCTCGGATAAATTTACGGCAATTTTCTTAAATTGCAAGAAAAATCCAAATGTAAGTCATGAATATTAGAACGCAGAAATTTAATTACTCCAGAACAAAGTGGATTTAGGAAACAGAGAAGTACCGCTAAAAATCTATTAGACTTGGAAAGCGATATTCACGAGGCATTTATTAACCAACAAAAATGCGTGGCAATATTTTTCGATATTAATAAAGCTTTTGATATAGCCTGCAGAGCCAACATACTAAACATATTACAAAACTGGAACATAAACGGCAACATACTGGCTTTCATAAAAAATTTCATAAACAAAAGATATTTTTATGTAAAAACAAATGGTGAAGTTTCGGAGAGAAAAATACAAGAGAATGGAATACCTCAAGGTTCTGTTATCAGTCCAACACTTTTTCTTATTGCAATCAATGGTATTGAAGAAAATGTTCAAAAGCCAGTCAAAATGAGACTATTTGCTGAAGATTTAGTAATGTTCATTAAAGGCAAAAGCATCACAACGATGAAGCCAATAATACAAAAACAATTAAATGATATAGAAAAATGGTCTGATAAAACAGGATTTCACTTCTCAACTTTAAAGACAAAATGCATGATATTTTATAAAAATAACAATCATGAACTACCAGAACTTAGGCTTTACGGAAAAAAACTGGAATTTGTAAAGACTACAAAATTTCTAGGTATGATTTTCGATACCAAACTAAACTGGAATGATCACATCAAAAATCTCATAGTCGTTTGTCAAAAAGGTATTAATTTACTTAAACTATTATCCAGCAGAAATTGGGGATCAGACCAGGAAACCCTTCTACTTATTTACAGAAGTCTCATTCGATCTAAAATTGACTTCGGCTCCATTGTCTACGCATCTACAAAAAAATATATTCTTAAATCTCTTGACGTCGTTCATAACTCTGCGTTGCGAATTATATCAGGGGCTTATCGCACATCACCATCTGAAAGCTTATACGTCCAGCTAGGGGAACCATCGCTAAATAGAAGAAGATAATATTTGACGTTGACTTATGCAAGTTCGTTGATAAATAAGAAAGAACATCCTACTTTTGAAAACACCCACTCAGAAAGATTTAAACAGTTGTACTTGCTAAAAAAAACTGCCACCCTCCTTTTTATGAAAGAGTTAGAAAACAACTAGAAATTCTGCAACTTGATTTTCCCTCTATATTCACCTGTAATATAAAAACCCCACCATGGCTAATACATGCCCCATTTATCGACACTTCTCTTTTATCCTTGAAGAAAAAAGATTCTCCAGCTACTTTAATAAAACATTCCTTCATGTCCAAATTAGATTAATACCCTGATCACTACAAGGTTTATACAGATGCATCTAAAACATCAGACGGCGTTGGAGCCGCAGTTGTAACCCAACATTCCAAATTAAAATACAAACTCCCTGCCTTAACTAGTATTTATACTGGAGAAATGTTTGCTCTTTTGAAAGCCCTTACCCATACACAGACAATATATCCCAGAAAAGCTTTAATAATAACAGACTCCCTGAGTTCTCTCAAAACCATTGAAAAAGTATATTCCGACCATAAACTTGCCTGCCTAATAAAAGAAAAGTTGGTTCGATTAAAAGAAGACTGCATTGAGGTGGTGTTTTTATGGACCCCTTCACACGTTGGAATCCAGGGTAATGAAGAAGCTGACAGATGTGCCAAAGAAGCAATAAGTAGTGAAAGTGCGGAAATAGTGAGTGAAACTTTACATGAAGATGTGAAAATGTGGGTAAAAACCAAAGTTCTAAGTGCATGGCAAAATGAATGGCAAACATCAACATCTAAGTTACGGAAAGTTAAAAGAACAGTGAAACCTTGGCCTATTAAAATATACCCGCGTTCAACACAAGTGCTAATATCGCGACTAAGAATAGGCCATACGAAAATTACACACGAGTACCTATTAAAAAATGAAAATAAACCATACTGTGATACATGCAACACTGTTGTTACAGTAAAGCATCTGCTATTGGAATGTGCAAAATATAACAACGAAAGACAACAAAACAATCTACCAAATTCATTGTGCTTTCTTTTAGGTGAAAACTGTGATACAAAATCTATTGTTAAATATTTAAACGACATTCAAATTCTCAATTATTTGTAAACCATGTAAACCCACTCCACCGCTAATAACCTACTTGGTTGATGCGGTAGTCTAATAAATAAATAAAAAAAAAAGTCATGAATAATAAGAATTCAAAAATTTTAATTTACGGTAACTTTCTTAAAACGCAAAGAAAAATCTAAATGTAAATCCAGAATAGTATGAATTTTAAAAATCTAAACTGCGGCACTTCTGAAACTCGTGAGGACCACTTAAAATATTTTTTAAATGTTTGTTTTTTTTTAACCCCTGCAGCCAACGAGCAAGCTACGCCGAATCAAACCCACACTACCTCTTATTATTATTTATTATTGTAACCCCAGGTCGGACAGGAACAGCCAGGAAGGAAAATAACACAGGGAACCCTAAGCCCTCACTGAGTTATTTGGGAATAGCCAGGAAGGAAAACTAACACAGGGAACCTTAAGCCCTCACTGAGTTATTTGGGAATGGACAGGAAGGAATAATAAAGGAACGGAGATTTTTATATTGAAAACAGGAAATGATATCCTCCCCTTCGGTAGAACAAAATCCCGGACAGTCAAACTAAACAAATAAAAAAAAACATTCAGTTCCCGTATTTACCACGATTAGGAATTTAACAAATCTATTTTTTTAAAGTCTATCTAAATTTAAAAAAAACGAAAGGAAATAAACACTCTCCTTTGAGTATTATCTAAATGGCATATTGGGTTAATTTCTTATTTTTGGCTCGATTTACGATATTGATTTTTTTATCTCCCATGTACTGGTTTATACCGTGTCGGCCAATTATATAATATGGGGGTAAATATAAATATCCTCCGTAAACTCGATAAACAATGAAAACAAGAAATTATTTAAATAGTTTGCTTGATAAGTATAAGGTTGCAAATTTCGTATTGCTTATAAATTTTTTTTTGTTGCCCTAGACACTTTTCTATTAATTTCGCATGGCAAAATTGGTCATAGACAATTTATAATCATTTGCATTAACTATGAGCGTTGCAAATTTGCATTTACTTATAGGAAGGTATTTAAATCGTTCTGTAAAATTTACAGTACTTTTAAAAAAAATTTGCGCCTGCAAAATGTGCAAATTGTTGATTTTTGTTAATTTTTTAAGGTTCCGGACCTTGTCTGAGTTTGAAAATTTACCAGAATGTTAAGAAAAATAATATTAACATTTGTAACCAATTTTCAAAACTTTTCCTTTTTTTAATATGGAATCCCTGTATATGTTTTAATATAATTTTAGACTTAATTTGAAATGTTTGGGTAGTATAAACAATTATGAAACATACACAATGATGATAAGCATAAACAATAAATAATATAAATCTGATCTAAATTGTTGGAAAATAATGATTAAATGTTAAAAATTTGATAAATCAACTTCGTTAGATATAGTATGAGAGCCCACTGCAAATTTCGACCGTCATCTGATAACGAAATGAAATATGCTCCAAAGGCATGTAACAACATTGTACTTTACCAAATTGCACCTGTGCCAATGCCTATCCTGAACAAAGTGGTTGAAAAAAATTATTTTATATTCAAAAAATCACAATTATGTTTTCCCTGAAAATTACAATCCTAATTCATGGTGAACCTAGCTTTTAAACCTGAATTATTAATATTTTTACCTACCTTTTAAACCATGTTTATGTATGAAAGGAAGAAAGATGGAATTGTATAAACCATTTGCAGAGATAGTCAATAATAATTATAAACTCTTGTTAGACAATTTCTTTTAAACTATAATCATAGTAGTTTTTTTGTCGTTTCTATGACAACCTGTAAAAATGAATCACAACAAAAGGCATACAAATAAATTTTTAAATCCTCAAACATTGATTCATATTTTTAATGAAATTTACCTACTAATCGTAGATAAATGTTTTTGTGCGATGTTAAGAGGAAGAAAATGTTTCCCTTTAACGATATACAGGGTGTCCCGAAATTAGACGGTCACATTTTAACAGCATAATCTACACCCTCAAATAAGAGTAAAAGTTTATATAAACGTAGGTCCAAAAACGTTTCTTTTCCAAGATACAAGGTGTTAAAAGTGAAGTCCTGATGACACTCTTTTGTAAATATTTTCTAAACGTTTAAAGATAACTAAGTGAAATTTGGTACAAATGCTTACCTTTTTATGCTCTATTTAATGAACTGAACCCCAGTTTTTGATCATCTCCATAGGTGGGTAAATTAGGGAAGGCTTAGGGTAAAATTGCCCTAAATTTTTTTTATTGGCAGTTTTTAACATTTTTGACTATAAAATTTGGAAAACCAATGTTTTTTTTTTATAATAAAGCTACTTCTGTTACTTTTCGCTAGGACGCACCATTTTCAAGAAAAAATCATTTGAAAATTTCATGATAAGTTATTCGTTTTTTCGTTTTTAAAATTCTTTATTTACAGTATAATTTATATCTACATTTTCACACACTAGTTAAAACAATTCGATATGAAACCTATAGTTTTGTGCGGGCCCGGGGACCATGGCAGACATATCTGCCTGTTAGAACCGATGTGTAATTAATTGGTGTTGTGATTATAGCGGCCCTCACCCCTTACCGTAACGGTATTATTAAGGGATTTGAATGGCTTTGAATCGACAATTGAGAAGTATTTTTAAGTTTTGTCGCGTCTTAGTTGTGGTTATTGTCCCCTGGAAAAAGCTAGTAAAAAACAGGGTTGTCCTTGTATGTGGGTTGGTCTTTGTTTAGTCTTTTGGTTATTGTCACAATCCACTGGCTTGGTGAACGATGGCACTCGGGCATCGATCGAAAGTGTATAGGGCTTTCGGTCATTTTTTCATTCATTTAAAAATTCTTTATTGATATTTACATATTTACATTTCATAATTATCAGTACAGTTGACATATATAGATTTGCTTCAGGAGTGCGCCTCTTGAAGCTCCAATTCCATATTAATTCACACAGGGTGAACCATGGCCGATTTCCTAGCCGCAATTGTACTAGAAATTATTATTCTGAGGGTATATACTATCTCCTTGCTTTAGTAGCACTATATAGTAATTATGGTTTACTTACAAGATCAGTAATTGTATGTTGTCTCAAGTTTTGTTTGAATTCACTTGTGGTTTGTCTTCCCTGAAAAACTAGTTTAAAAAAAAAACAGGGTTGTCCTTAGAGCTGGGCTTTCGGTCGATGTCCCAGTGAACGAGCCAGCGTGCAGTCTGCCGCGCCGTCCGACCAAATGTTTTGGGTATTTGGTCGGTGTGAATTGTCGTTAGTATGTTTGGCCAAAGTATATTAACCGTTGAGTAGCGACAGCTGGGAACCAAATTCTAGTGCGCCGACGCGAAATAGAGAGGCGAGACGTCTTCTAAAGATGTAAACAACCCCATTCACTCTAGTCCGGCAGCTGATATAGGAATTCGTTGTTATGGATTTATTAGTGCTCTTTTATTGTGTTTTTGTTAAGATTTTTTGAGGTTTTGTGGGTTTTTCATTATGCCAGGAAATGCATGTGCTATAAGTGATATATATTTTTATATTTACTACAGAAGTTAAATACTCATAAATATAAAACTGCCTAATGACCAAACCTTTATTATAAATGTAAACTACAAAAGAGTTTTACTTCAAATTACGTCGAGCAGTGTAAACATCACATTCAAGACCAGTTCATAATTCGAGCAGTGTTTTACTGTGTCGTTCCGTCAAAACGTCAAAAGAGAGAGAAAGAAAATTTGCACCACCCAAGATCAAAGGCACCGACGCTTTATGTCGCTACTCAACGGTTCATATACTTTGGTTTGGCAGTGTTAGGATGGATGTTACTATCTTTGTCTGAATATGTCTAGTCTCGCGTGTATGCATCCGTGTTTTCTACGCACGTTGTCTCCTCTGTGGATGTTCGTGATGCTTTCCTTTAATGAATCTGGGAGGCATCGCGCGTAGAAGTTGTTAGCTGTCGAAAGTACAAATTGTTTAATGTATGGGATGTCTGTTTGTGTGTGCATGTCCGTAATTCGTGCATAACGATCATAGCCCAGGACTAGCCTAATACATCTATTCTGAGCGATTTGCAGTTTTGTAGTGGGTGTCTGCCATTGAGCAGAACACTGGACACCCATATGTTAGTATAGGCCTGTGAATGGTTTTGTAAATGAGTAGTTTGTTTTGCAGTGACAGCCTACTTCTTCTGTTAACTATGGGATACAGCATGCGAGTGACTGCACTGCTTTTATTCGCCCTTTTACGTGTGTTTTGAACGTTAATCCCTTATCCAGCTAAAATCCTAGATATTTTAGGGATGTTTTGGTTGGGATTTCATCGTCTCCAACTCTTAGCGGATTCATGATTGGCTGAGTTCTCCTTCTTGTAAGTAGGACGCACTCAGTTTTTGTAGGGTTTAGTTTCATTTTATATTCAGCTAAATAGGGGATTAACGTGTCGTTTATATGGGCGTCCAGGTCTCTGACTGCTGTTTCTGCTGATTTATCACTTTTGAAGACACAGTTGTCGTCGGCGTATAGCGCCGTCTGTACACCATTATGTCCCATTGGCATGTCATGGGTCATGATGATGTACAGATGCGGCGATAGTACCGAGCCCTGAGGTACTCCCGCTTGCACTGTGTATGGTCCTGTAATTGTAGAGTTTAGTTTAATGTTGAATTGTCTGTTATTAATAATGACCTGCACACGTTTAAACGCCTGTTTGGCGTGATGCACAATTCTAATGACCTGGGCCACGGTGATATGTCCGCTTCTGAATTCGTACTGTTCCTGCGGGATAATTTGTCGTTGTTCTTCTATTTATTTTAGTCGTTTTAGAATGATTTTGTCTGTAATTTTTGCTGCAGCAGTGAGATAGGTCGGTAACTTTCAATATGTTTCGGGTTTTTACCCTGTTTGAGTATTGGTATAATATTTGCCACTTTCAGGCTACTAGGGTAGTGTTGTAGCCTGAAAATGGCATTTATTATATAATGGAGGTGTACAATCGCTTTTATTGGTAGATTTTTAAGTTATTCGAAAGTGTAAACAATAATTAGTAGGCCTGTGAAATCAGAAATTTTATTTTTTTTTTACTTTGGAAAACCGGTGACTAAAGAAATTTTAGAAAGTATTTACAAAAATGTGCCATCAGGACTTGACTTGTAACACTCTGTATCTCGAAAACGAAACATTTTCGGACCTATGTTTATATAAACTTTTATTCCTATTTTAGGATGTAGATTACGCTATTAAAATATGACCGTCTAATTTCGGGACACCCTGTATGTCAAGATATATTTGAATGTTTTTATCTGGAAAACTTTAAGGCCAAACAAAATTAGCGCTGTCATGCCTTATGTGATTTTTTTAATATAAAATAATTTTTTTAAGCCACTTTGCTCAGGATTGGGATTGGCACAGGTGCCATTCGGTTTTCCATGCTTTTGGGGTATATTTAATTTCGTTATCTGATGACGGTAAAAATTTGCAGTGGTTTCTTGGGCTAATATGCAAATCTAGACAAATTAATAGGATTATTGTTAGTAGCTATAAGGAGATCAAATTTTACTATGATGCTTTCTTAATTTCAAGCAGTAAGTGATTAGACTGACTTGTGTTGAGGCGACATTGAAAGTGTCTAGAACAAATTTTAATTTTATTGAAATAACAGACTCATATAGTATCTAGGTAAGTGTCTGATTAAAATTTTGAATTCATGTAAACATTATTTTTCTATTATTTCTGTGGATATTTTCAACAAGGTTTTTAATTTTAGAAAAATGATTAAAAATTATTTCTTAGTAACTTATATCAATCAATATTCGTCCTTATTTATATTTTTTAACAATTTATATTTATGTATAATCTGATTTTTCTATTTAATTTAAATTTATTAGTATTTGAAGAGAATTTTTATTTGTTTCTATTTTTGGTTTATTATCATTTTTTTGTTAATTCTCCATTACTTTATCACTTGTTTTGTATTTTAGAATTTATTCGCCATTGCTTGTTTAATTTAATGTTTACTTAAATATTAAACGAATAAATTTGAAAGAAAAGTTATATACAAAGTGGT